>JAULBM010339360.1:0-12656 GCA_032357055.1 Geukensia granosissima
ATGTTCCCGCCACGATATGGCTGAAATACTGCCGACGTGGCGTTAAACAACAATCAATCAATCAATCAATCAATCAATCAATGTTCAAACTATATATGATCGCACCAAACCATCATAAAGATATTTAAATCAAACATTTGTACTTGATTGATTATTACATAGTTTAAAAACCAGTAAACTTATTAGGTATCATCTCATTATATATGACAATGCTACACAGACCAGGAAAATTTATAGGTATAAAAGCAACAATGTCCAAAATATGGAAATTTATATAAAATGACGAATTTGATAAATAAAGGCTAATAAACTTCTTCTGTGCATTGACAAGATGTACTATTTTTACAAGTTAAGAATTCATTTAGGTTAAGATCTTGAACTTCATCCACAAATAACCAACCATTGCCCGCGGTGGATGTGACCCATGTGAGGACAAATGCTGCAAAGGTCGCAAACACAAGTTCATCAACAAGATTGTCTGTAGTGTGGACTGCAAGAGCTCAAATGCTATTTACATTCTAACATGCTCGCGATCTGGTCTCCAATATGTTGTTGAACTATAATACAACTTTTTCACAAACGTCTGAATGGTCACAGAAGCGACCTCTAAAATAAAAAGCCACGTTTGCAATTCAGACTCCCAGATCACACACTGGAAAACTTAAATCACATGCGAATCTGTGTGATCGAGCAGAAATGAAAATAGCAGGACAAACAGAGGGAGAGTCGAGAAAGGTTTTGGATAAAAGAATTCTATGTTATCCATCCACATGGAATAGACAGAAAGAAATAGTTATAATTGGTACCATTTTGTCGTCCGTTTTATTACAATCTTTACACCCATCATCCCATCTTTATTTCTTAATTTATTTAAATCTATTATTTTATGCAGATTTACGATTTACATGATCTCTAAGGCTGTGGCCTTTGTATAGAAATAGGCCGTTCGGTTTCTCCGCCTGCAGGTAAAAACAAAACCCCTGCTGTAGCTGTCCGTTATTTGTTTGGATTTGAATACATCTTTTGCTATATTTGAAAAATTGACTTCCTATGTTTCGGTTCTGATGCTACTGATGAGAGGTTACTCCTTGAAATGTAAATATAGCATACCTAAATTTTCCATATTTATTTAACATTGGTAATTTTAATTTTTTTTTCTCCCCCTAACATCCGGGTTACAGAGTGATACATCAAATTTATACAATATGGCAAGATTTATCTGGTCAGTGAACCAGTCTAATTTGGACAGCTTTATAGCCTAAGAAGCGACTACTTTGTGTAATCAAATTAAATGTTTTGGTACTTTAAGTCACTTTATTCAAATAAGTGAGTTTCCTCCTTTGCATTACTGAAGATATGGTTTGAAATTTATGCATATCATATCATGAGACAAATCACATGCAGTGGGTAGAAATAATGTTTAGAACATTGATAAAAAACCAATGTCATTTTTCAATTCCTTTGAAAATACAAGGTTAGCTATCAATGTTATTTTCATTTCGATTTTGTCATTGTGGTCATGCCAGATTAAAATGAATTTTCACGAAAATATCCCTGCAGTTTTTAAAGCTATTTAACGTTAAAGAATGACTGAAAGAAAACCGAAGAATGGCAAAAATCGAAAGAACGGCAATCTCGAGAACGTGAAAAAAGACGGGCCATGACACACATTGTAAATATAAAACTAAAATTCAACAAATGGATATTATGAATACTGTGATCCCCACTAAAACAATTTGGGTGAACTCCGGTGATCCGGAAGACACTAGCTGCATTGCCAATAACACAATGAATCTCCGTTGATATGTTAGAACTATATAAAGGGGTCAGATTCTAACGTTTAAAAGATATTTGTCATGTATAAGAATTTTTTCACGTATTGAATTAAAAATATAAGTTTATATTTTGACTATATCTATAACATAAATAAACACCTTCGTGTCAGTGTAAGAAATTTTAATTTGAAGAGGTTATTTTGTCGGAGTTTTGTATATTAAAATTAACTTGAGCGCATTTTAATATTCAAATATTTAAATAACCTGTCCATACTGGTGGTGTAATACAAATACATCATTTAATGTTTGAATCAAATGTATACTTTGTAAGAAATTATTTTGTATATATGTTTGTAGGCACCAAATACAGCAGAGGTTTCTCTTCATGCATTAGCAAATTATCTCACAAAGTCAGCAAAAGATGATATCGAAATGGTTAGGGCTTTTTATGTGTGGATTTGTGAAAACGTCAGGTACGAGTTTCGCACACATATGAAACACAGCGATTCGTGTTAACAATAATAGAAATGAAGCAAGTATGCGCTGGGATGTTGATATTTTAAAACAAAAATACAATCGACCTACACATAGAAATCTACAGAATAATTCAAATCCTTATTTCTAGCACTAGTTTACTCAAATTTAAGTGGTTTATATTTCTTGTCATTTTATCTTAGATCACACCTCTTTCTAGTATTTGTTGTCGTGTGAAAAGAAGTTTTTGCAGATATTCACAACAAAGACTTTGAGGCGTTTTAGAAGACAAGTAGTCAATGTAGTAGTTTCCCGTTTTATGTGGCTGCCTATTTCGGTTTGTTTGAAAAGGTGTACTTCCATTTAACATGTTTGGATTTCGACTTTTCTGTGTTTTGTTCTAATACTACTGTCGAGACGGCAAGATTACAACATTACGTATCATAACTATGCAACATTGGTAAACTTCGATTTTAGCTCATTATTTAAATAGAACAATGACAATCACATAAAAAGCCACTTCAAGTTTCGCTGTTTTTTTCTGCAAAAGAGGTGAACATTCCAATGTCAATAATGTTTTGGGCAATATAAGATACATATTTCGTAGAACTAATTCGAACAGACAGCATGTACCTAGCATGCTACATTAAATATCGGATTATATGTTTTCAAAAGTAAATAGTAAATAATGGCGAGAAAATATGCAAATTGTATGAATGATAACACAGAATGGCGGCGTCATTAGATTTACAAAAAAAAATCTTGCATAATAATAAATGATGATAATGCATCCTTTGTTTTGCTTAAATGGGAGAGTCCTAAAGTTTCAATTGACCAAAAATTGCTCCCGTTTTTTATGGAAAACAACATAAGACAAGTGTTTTGGTCCGTGATGCTCGTTTAGTAAGCTAACCATTTTGTAGATCTTTGCAAATCTCAATCGATTCATCTTTGAAAGTTGTTTAAAATCTTTCTATTGATAGCTTAATTTTTCAAAATTTTCCATTTGTCGGCCAACCCATTTTAATTTGACATTATTTGCAATAGTCTTCAAAAACTATAA
Source organism: Geukensia granosissima (assembly GCA_032357055.1). Classification (NCBI taxonomy): domain Eukaryota; kingdom Metazoa; phylum Mollusca; class Bivalvia; order Mytilida; family Mytilidae; genus Geukensia; species Geukensia granosissima. The sequence goes on from JAULBM010339360.1 coordinate 3,313, forward strand.
ACAAGATAAATTATCTAAAACTTTTCGTTTGCAAAGGTACAGTCAAGGTTGCCTAATTTCAACAAACTCCTGTCTTATCAAGTGGCAATGTATTTTTTCCATTTTATATCTTTGTATTTTGACCCTTAGTGAATATGTTCAAGCTGATATGAAACCAGTTTTTCCTGGTTACAAGGAAGACCTTACATACAGGTTTGTCTGTGCAAACCATAAAACATTCTAATGCAAGCATGATATATAACTCTCAATTCTATGGATGTAAAAACGTCATTATTGCTTGTTCTCTTTTTTTTTGTCGACCATTTCTGCTGAAGATCGCTAGGTTTGTGTTCAATAAAGGGAGGATGAAAATTAAAACAAATGAGTTAGCAAATAGTAGAGAAGTCAGTAGTCAAGGAAAACCTGAGAATACACGAAAGACAAACACTGGAAACTGAAAAAGGAAAACAATCATCATACCTTAAACTAAAAAAACACATACATGAATGATAAAGACCCCTCACAACCAGAGCCCGTTATGAACTCGGTTCGACTGGACTGATATGAAGTTCCCGCCTCTTCAAAGACACGTTCTGTTGTAGTTGGAAAAGTAATTGAAGCTTAAAATTTCTATGCCTTTTTGAGCTTTACTGTTTGTGAATAATAAAAGACTTTATGATGATTTTATTTCAAGTTTTTTCATCAACCGACTAACACAAAAATCGCATTACTGTACTGTGCTTCAAATCATGCAGTATTATTTTTTGTTAATAAATCGTGAAGATCATTTTTCTAATTTAAAGGATTTGTTCATATTTAAGTTCGTTTGAAAATTATTTAGTACTTGTCTTTCATTTGCAGTTATAATGTCAATGCGTTTTTCACTGGAAATTCTGCAGCAACAGCAGCAGAAGATGTACTTAGATGTAAAACTAGTGTATGCGAAGGATACGCCAATTTATTTCTTTCTTTGTGTGTGTAAGTATGACGGGAACAGGGATATTATTGTCCTATTTATGTACGTTTAATTTTTTAGTTAAATGTTCAAGTCTAGGATAATTCATTTGTAAAATTTTAATTTTTCATCAGAGCATGCTGACCATTCAAATTAAGGCAACCACATAGACCCATATTTTTTGTTGAAATCAAATTGAGTCACCCCAATGGTTTTATTTACTTATGACATAAATAGTGAATCAAAGAATTCCGTAAATTGTAAAATCAGTAGATTATTCTTTGATTAAGTTTTAAAAAAATCTTTTTTCAGGATCAAAGATATAAAATGTATGAAAATCAGTGGATATTCTAAAGGATACGGTCACGCTGTGGGGTCGGTAATAACATACAACCACAGGACAGATCATGCTTGGAATGTTGTTTTCATTGCTGGGAAATGGAGATTCGTTGAAACAACATGGGGAGCCGGCCACGTTGATCCCAGCAGAAGATATGTTAAACAATTTTCCAACTTTCATTTCTTCACAAGGCCACAACATTTTATAGCAGACCACTTCCCTTACATAGAAAATGACAAGGAGAAGAGTAAACAATGGCAGCTTCTTAAAACTCCAATAACACTTGAAGAGTTTTCCAAAGCCTTAAAACTCGAAAGGCATGCCAGGGAATGGGGAATTGAATTTCCCTCCCATCCATTTGAAATATTAGATGTGAAGAAGAATTCTAGCATCATAATGCAGGCCAAGCAGTTTCCAATTTATTCTGCAAGTGTGGAATTTCACAACAACGACGGGATACTGTGCAGAGAATCAGCAGTTATAATAAAAAATGACGGCCGGAAATATACAATAATGATACGACCGAAACGTACAGGAAAATACAATTTGGCTATCTATGGGTCTATAGAAGAGGGTCACAAGCAAATGAATATGCTTACAGAATACATGATAAATTGTACTGATGTAGAAGTTGACCATCTGCCTTTCCCGAACTACGATGGATTCTACGGTCCTAAGAGTATTATTAGCAATCGGGGATTTGATATCTCAAAGTTACCCTCGTCATTTCACACTTGCAAAGACGGCGAATATGAAATACGAATACCAACCACAAAGGACATATTTATGTCAGCATCATTACACGACGCAGATGGTATAGACAAATCGGAATATATCTTATTAGAGCAGCCTGATGGTGCGGTTTTGGTCAAATCTCGTTTTACACAGAAAGGCTACCACAAACTCACACTGTTTAGCGGATTGGAAGAAAACAGTTCCTACGACGAGACATTAAATATCTTAATTTTATGCACGAATGGTTCCAATGTACAAGTAGTACCCTTCCCAAAGACATTTTCAAGCACAATTAAATACAAATGCCAACTTATTGAACCTTTAGTATGGGACATACCAGCAAATTCTGATGTAGATATAAAAATGGTTTCACCAGTTTTAACAGAACTCCTCGTGAGCGGAAAAGTATACGCCAAAGATAAGAACAATAAATGGAACTTAACAATAAAAACTGCCGGATGTGGAAATCTACAAATAAGTGGGAAATGCATGAACGACAGTAGTTACTGGGGTGTATATACATTCAACATTAAATCATAATTAAAATCGTACTTCTTGAAGTAAATCAGTTTTTTCAATATTTACTGATAACTGAAATGGCTTGCTTTAGATCGGACAAAATGACAAGTTAATGAATCAAAAACTGTATATTTTATTGTGCATTGTAGTTCTAAACGAGATATGACATGTCTTCCTTTCACATTAAAATATCTAAATTTTTATTTACTTTATTGAAGAAATATAAAAGAATCGTAGCAGAAAATATAATTACGAATAAAGTCATCATTTTAGATAAACAATGATTGCTGAAAGTAAAATTTAGTCCACTGCAACTTGAATAATTATACATGAGAAGTAAACTCGAAGTCATCGGGCGTTTTGGTTTTCTGTCGGCGCTGTTCACTTCAGAAATCGACTGTTTTCAATTTAATCATATTTCAAAATTCAAAACGTTTGCTTAATAAAAATATCAGCTTACTTAGTTGTTGATAAATTACCGATAGCTGTGCAAATTTATTCATTGGTTCCTTCAATTCCGGGTAAGTTGCATGGTCTATGGGATTTTGCATGGAAAAGGGATAGCTCACTTCGGTGGGTTTTTTCTAAATCAGCTATTAATAGAACCTTTCAGATCACAAGTTAAAATATTTGGTTGTTTTATGATCAGATAAATATAATTCACAGTTTAAAACCTGCCATCATTATTTAGGGAATTTAATTTTTTAAAGCAGTAAAAATTTACTATAGAAATTTCCCCATTCAAACCACTTTTTACCAATAGTAAAAAAATATCTAAGTGAAGAAGAAAATATTTTGCACTTAAAATGACGACATACCTAGATATATTTTCAGTAAAAAAATATGCCATCTACATCCCAATTTAAAGTCTTCAAAATTGTAAAAAGGCGATTTCCAAAGTGAGCTGCGCAGGCAGTAGTTATTTCCAAATGACGATCAATGCTGCAACAAAAACGATCTTAAATGTTTTGGTCACAAGCGCACATGATGACGGTTAATCAGTAAAAAGCTTAGTAAGAAATAAATTTGATATTTGAAACTGCTGAATGAGGAATGGTTGCTGGCTTTCGAGCATTTTTGATAGGTTTTCAATAACAAAAAGACAGAACTAGAGTGCTCTATTGCATACTGCGTTAACGTATTCGATAAGATGCAACAATCACCAAAGTTTGCATTGTTCAGTAAAAACTTCGCATCGAAAATCAACAAATATGTGATATACTTAATGTGAGGTCAAGAACAAGACACGTATAATACAATACACAAAAAACTAAAAATATATATATATATATCTACGAGCAGCGCAGAATTTACCATAAGGTTAAGGTAAACTTTGCGGTGTGTTAAGGTAATATGTTTCCCCCTTTTTAAAGACAGCATCGCCAATATTTCAATCAGACAATAGACTTTCCAAGGTATAAGGGAACGGTGTTAAGGTATTTTATGAATATCAGGGTCACAACTCCAAAGGGGAGAAAGTAAAGATTTAGTTTAGATGATCCACCGCCATCCTACAGGAAAAGACCAGTCTTCTTTTAAAGAAACGGATATTATGTATCCGTTAACACAATTCGTTAAAATTCCAGAGTTGTGATTTAAAAATGTATCATATCTGATTAGTTTCAGTGTCAACGACAGAGCCCTGTCGAGAAATTTTTGTATTGGATGTATGCCATCACGACAAGTATGAGCTACGAGATGTTTACGCCAAACACTGGGACATCTTAAATGTTGATGAAGTTGACTTTAATCAAATCGTTATAATACATGTGATCAAATCGTTATAATGCATGTAATCAAATCTTTATATCGTTTGTAATGAAATCCGTCTACACTTTGAGTATGGATATTACGCATTAATGAATCAAGTTAACTTTCAATCATGCACTTGAACACCTGACACAAGCATTTGTACACAAAATCCTTGTTAAAATGTTTGTTTCTTTTAGTTAACACACATCTTCCAATAGAATCGTAACTTTGCATTAAAGTCTGAAACATAATCCTAACTGAGAACTGTATTTTCCTTATTCAGGTAAGGGTATGCTTTGGCTACCAATGAACAAAAGTACCAAAAGATTTCCTAATGATAAAGACAACAAACACTTTTGCAAAGTTTGAAGTTTATTTAAAAAGCTCGTTGTTATCACGTGACATGTTCACGCGGACGGACAGACATGGTTTGTACGCCATAATACGACCCGTTTCTATTGATTGATTGATTGATTGATTGATTGTTGTTTAACGTCGAGTGGCAAATATTTCATGCACATTCAGGACGAGAACAAGTGAACAAACAATAAAGCATAAAAGGAGCTAACTGTGGGTTAGGCCGGGTAATTTTATGCCACAGGATGCCAAATTGGGACTGTTTGGGTAAGGTCGGAAAATTTAGCTTACGGAACTAGTTACCTACGGACCATTCATTACGAATCTTTAACGTTCTGAGAGCGTGGCATTTTCGCAACATGGGGCACGACAGTAACGTTCCCGTCCGAGACGGGTTGAGAATTTTTACATTACGTCCAGCAAGGTTCTACCGCCTGGTGGAGAAAACGAGCAACCGATTTCTTAACCCCGGCTACTCTCGGGTTGGTTGAGTATATCGCGCCATACCAACGGAAGCTCCTTTAGCAGGGATTCTTAAGTAGTGTGATCCTTACGTATACAACAATATCAATTACTCATATAGTACCTATTACTTGATTGCCCACATGTATATTATGGAATTCCATTTTACTGAGTTCCTGGCTAATCAATATTGTTAGTTTGTTGAAGGATATGTTTTATTTTTGTTTTGTGTTTTGCGGGGATGTCGATGCCACAATATCACTCTAAAAATGTTTATTCTTTTCGTAATTCAAAATTAACCCTGCATGCTTAGATTTACATAGTTATTTCAAATGGAGAATTATATCTGAGTTTGGGCGAACCCAATTATCAATTTGGCGTAATAAAAATACTGTGTTTCGGTTAACACATTTACTTACATCAAACATGTATAAGGGTTCACCTGTTTAATAACAGTAAAACACCCAAGGATAGGTAACAAACATACAATTTTATTCAAGATACAGATAGAAATAGACCAGAAGCTCCCAGGAGCCTGTCATCGCTCACCTGTCATACAATTACCAAAATAAAGTTTACATTAAAACATTTGAATTGACTAAGGTTTGAATATCACAAGCAAGTTCGACTGAGGCAGCCATCTTGGTTGGTGGATGCCCGATACAATTCTAAAAGGAACCCATCTGTGGACCATTTCACCAAAAGTTGGTTCCAATGGAGTTAAGTTTCAGAAGAGAAAATATATTTTATGAATTTCCAAAAGGGTCCTACGTCATATTAAGTTGGGACAAGGCAGCTGTCTTGGTTGGCGGATGTGGTCAACAGACAAAATTCTGAAAGAAGTTTTCCTGGGGACCATTTCCACAAAATAAAGTGCCAATGGAGGAAATAGATTAAGTCAAGAAGATTTTTTCATTAATTCCTCATATGGGCCATCGTAAAACTAAGTTCGGCTGGGGTGGTCATCTTGGTTAATGGGTGAGGTCATCGGACAAAATTCTGAAAGAGACCCAACAAGGAATCTTTCCACCAAATTTTGTTTCCAATTGAGAAAGTAGTTTCCAGACTTGTAATTTTTTTCATGAATTTCCCATGAGGTAAAAAAGGGGGATGTGATATGATTGTCTATGAGACAATCAAATTGGTTGGAGGTTGGAAATGCTGGACACAGTTTTGGAAGGAGACCACCTATGGATCATTTCAGTAAAGTTTGGTAAAGATAAGCACAATAGTTTCAGAAGAGAAGAAGCATTTGAAATTTATTCGTCTTTTATCTATTTTTAGCCTGTAGGCCATTTTGTTTGGAGGTCGGGGTCATTGCACAAAATATTTTGTAAAGGACCACCCATGGACCATTCCAACCAAGTTTGGCTAAGATTAGTTCAATTCTTGTAGAGGAGAAGATTTTTCCAATTTTAACCCCCCCCCCCTTTTTTCTATTTTTAGGCTGATTACGAATCAGGTCATCGGACACAATTCTGAAAGACGACCACCTATGGATTATTCAGTAAAGTTTGGTAAAGATTAGCACAATAGTGTCTGAGAAGAAGCATTTAAAATTCATCTCTCCTTTTTTCTATATTTAGTCTGGGGGCCATTTTATTTGGAGGTCGGGGTCAATGGACACAATTTTAGTTAAGAACCACCCAAGGACCATTCCATCCAAGTTTGGCTAAGATTGGCTCAATACTTTCAGAGGAGAGGATTTTTCCAATTCCATCCTCATTTTTTTCTATTTTTCGCCTGGAGACCAACTCCGATGACGGATTAGTTCCTCGGACATAATTCTGTAAGAGGACCATCTAAGGACAATTGCTGCCAAGTATGGTTCAAAATTGCCCAGTGGTTTCAGAGGAGAAGAGCTTTAAAAAAGGTTGATGGACGCCAAGTTATGGCAAACGCTCAAATTACCTTTTAGGTCAGGTGAGGTAAAAAAGCGGGATGTGATATGATTGTCTATGAGACAGCCATCCAAAGAGTATGAGGAACAAACCTCAATCGGTTATCTTTTATAATAGAACATTTCATATTTTCATATTTGGCCATGGTATAAGACCTATAATATGTAAAGGTGAACTAACTTAAATCGAACCTATGACCTTCTCACTCGAGGCTGTGATGGTTAAACTACAAATAAGAGAGTAGAAAAACGGTAAGCATATATTTATGCCTCAATACTTCCATTGACACCATGACAAAAAGTTCAAAAGAAGAAACATTAGATTATATTATATTAGTTCCTCGTGAAAATGCATTGTTATATTTGTGCCTTACAGAATAAATCTTGTATTTTTATGTTTACGAGGGAATGACCTCGTATGTTTAAATGATATACACACTTAGCATGATCATTATGTGATTTCATTAAATTAAAAATTCTTCCTTAATAATTTTTTTTACCGATAAAGTTACAATAAGATTTTTTAAATGCATAAATTGCGGTCCATTGAACTGGAAGAAATCTGTATATCTTTTTACAGTTCATGTTTATAGGAAATCTATCACAAAGCATAAGAAAAAAATGCCCAGCCTTTGCAAGACAAGCACATGTCGCATTAACCAAATTGCACTTTACTATGCTGCACTTATAAACAAATTAAGCACATAGAACTAATGAAAATTGGTCCTCAGTGTAAAAATATAAGAAAGGATTTTTTGTTTCTAAAATACAATTGCTAAATAAATTCATTCACAGTTGGATTATCAAAAACAACCATACTAATCCAAGTGTAGAATATCTACGTGAAAGATCAAAGTTGCATAGTTTAAAGAGACCAGGCAAATTTTGAAACAAATTAAAAGATAAAACCCACGAACTCCTTTACTAAACAGCAGTAGGACCAGATGCTCCTGAAGGGTAAGCATCTCCTGTCTTGCGCGCAACACCCTTAGATGTTAAGAAAATTCCATTATTTAATAGTTGAAGCAATAAAAAGATTGATGATAAACAGATTTGTGATTTATTTTGACAATTGTGTAAAATATATCTAACAATATTAGAAATAGAAGGAGGAATCTAATCGTGTAAATAGCCTGGAGCTTGATGATTTACTATTTCATCAAAGTAATCTTTTCACTTCAGGTCTACCACTTAATTTTCCCTTCGTTTAAAAAGAAAAGAAGTAGTAACTTGCATAAAAATGGCAAACTTGTCACAATTCTTGCAGCCCCGACTTGAATCCTTTTATACCACTCATAAATACTCCTTAAACTCCTTAAACTCATAACAACATTGTTTTTTCCAATTATTTTACACCTTTAATATTTTGGAATAAAAAGATACAATACTGTCTTCTCAGTCAGAGTGTGATCCAAAAACACCATTATATACTAATTGCTTTGCAATTATAGATTTGTTTGTAAATTAAAGGTTGTCTGATTTCAGAAGAAAAGGTATAATTAGAAGAAAAACAAAAAACCCTGATAAACTTTTAGACATACAACAACATTTCTGATCAATCCTGATCGAATTACATTCCAATTTTTACATTTAATCAACACTAAAAAAGAAAAATACATTTGAAAACATTCTCTTACATTTCGAGGCGAAGAATATATTATTACAATGCATCAAGGGATAATATCACGAATATTTTTCTGTCATTACACAAGATGACGCGTTTTGAGATTGGTATCAAAAGCCTTCATTACCTCATCAAACGTCACACTAGTAACTTGCTTCCTGTTGAGAGCTCCATCTCAACCAGCTGGTGTAATAAAGATAATCTAGGAATTAAGCCTGGTTAAAATTATAACAACAGGTTATTCAAATAGAAAATGAATAAAAAATGTTATGACACATTTCATTCTAAAGGTGAAGTAACACACGAAAGTAAAACAACTGGCCTACATATATAGTACAGTAAACAGGTATAGTAGAGATGTGTTTCTATATTTAAACAAAGGAATTTTCCACTGATCTGAAAAAAACTTTTTCTCATAACGATTTGTTAAAAAGTACACAAAGATGCCTAGAAAATTCTTTTCTACCTGTTGCTGATGAGAGCTGTGTCCACGGCTTTGTTAACGTCATAAATGGAAAATTATTACTAAAACTTACTGTTAAACAGTTAAATCATCTGTACTCAAATTCTGGTACATTAATGAAAACACTGTTCAAAATTAAATAAAAATACTTGTTCTGCTTTTTTATATAATAAAAGGTTGATTGATTGATTGATTGTTGTTTAACGTCCAGTGGCAAATATTTCATGTATATTCAGGACGGAAACAAGTTAGCAAACA
>JAULBM010339371.1:0-12653 GCA_032357055.1 Geukensia granosissima
CTCACAATTCACACTGACTTGATAAGGTCAGTGCAAACTGACTTCATTAGGTCAAAAACTCCTGACCTGTACAGGTCCGTCCCCTGACTGTTTGTGTTTCCTAACAATTCAATTTCTCAGCTACCTCAGTCCTGGGTGTGTTGTGTACAAGTAAAGAGTTAATACTTCAGTGAGTAAAAAACTTTTTTGAATATTTTCATGTACTTCAAAATTTCATATTACTTCTGCAAGTATATGTTTTTTACTTGTAGAAGTAAAACTGCCAAAACTTTTACATATCTCTTGAATAGTCTGCCTACATCCAACATCCTCTATGCAGTAAGATATATTTGACTTTAAAAAATTGTAATTTTATGCTCAATGAAATTCTCAATTGTTTCTTACTAACTAAATAGTGATAATGAAATCTCAAGGAACCAATCTCTGAAGGTCTTGCACAATGACCTTACACCCATGCTCAATGACGGTTCCTGTAGGATCACAAAGATAAAAGGTTGAATTTCAATGGAAAAATATTACTGAACCAGAGAAAATTCTTAATTGATTGTTATTACAATTGAAAGATTGTGAATTTTTATGCTTTTAAATAAATTTATTTCTAGAAGTAAGTTTTTGCTGAGGAGTTAAATGCAGATTATTTCCAGGCAAAAAAATTGAATACATTACAACTCAGACCAAATAAAAGAAAATTTGGACTAACTTTCAGACCACTCGGACTGGTGATAAAAATGGGCATTTGGAACACTCGGACCAACACTTAAAATGAATGAGGAAATCCTAAAGACGAGGAGAATAATTTTTACGTACCGGTAAATATATGAAGATTTTAAAAATATTTTACCACCTGTACCATCTATTTTCCTTTAAATTAGACCAACTTTCAAAGTTTGTTAACAACGTTTTATTGTTTATTTATCTTAATGATTTTGCAATTGTATTATGTAAATGTTTGCCTTGAAATATGCATAGATAATAATGCATTTATTGACAACTTAGCAGAAACATGTGTTTTTTAGATTATATTTGTCCAGTGAACATTGTTTTCTTTACAATTTTACAAATGTTTGCTATGTATTACCATTTGTAAATATTGCAACAGATGTTTGCCTTAATTTTACAATATTGGGGCAAGCATTATTAAACCACCTGTAATTAAAACAAATTATTTTCAATCATGATTTGTTTAGCCAAGCTTATCAAATTTCGCTTTTTGAGGCAGATTAGTAATTTTAATATAACCGTATTTTGATGTAGATAATACCCATGATTGACAGCCCCCAAAACCAAGGAAAAGTCTAGTTTGTATATATATTACATGTATACCATTTATACACGATGACTTTTGTTAAAAATGTCCTAGTAAAGATCAGTTTTCACCGCTGACTGGTAAATATGTTGTTTGTTCGGTGATCTAGTCTTCACTTCTTCTTATTTATTAGTTAAAACAACTTTTAACATTTTGAGTTTCATTAATGTTTATATGATAATAGATGAATTAATAAAAAAAATATGTTGCCTAAAGGCAAGGTAAAAACCCGAGAATTTGAGATGTTTCATCCTCAAACAAAACAAAGTACGAGGATGTTCTAAATTATGTATGCATTAATATTGCAAATATCAATGATATTTCTACCATTTCTTAGATGGTCTACCGATTGCATACTTGGGGCGTAACTGATCACATACATCAACACCGAGGGAATGTTCCTGGTAATTTGTTGCAACGCACGGTAAGGTAACGCGAAGATTAGTTCCATCCTTTTTGTCTGCAGTTGGTAGTGTCAACATGCATGAAAAATAGATGTGAATTTGGAAATTTCAAAAGAAAAGCCAAATTAGGTCGAGAATTAATGAAAACGAAAATGTTAAGCGAGAAGCGTATATAATTTAAAGAAAACTTATGTGTAAAAAATAATTGTGAATTTAATTTCAAAAGTATATATGTCATAATCAGTTTACATATCTATTTGCAACCGACTTTTGATATTTGGTTGTTCTTTTGAAATGCTATTTCACAGAAATACCTGCAAAATACGGGAAAAAAATTTTGAATGATGAAGGAATGTGCATGATCTTCTTAATGATGGAATGTGCATGTCAAAAGGTGCCCGCTGACAGAGATATTAATTTGACGTCATTTGAAATGTCCTTGACTCTAAACAAAATTGACGTGGCGTGAGCTGCGTTTCTTATAATAAAATATAAGCGGCATAATTTTGACAAAACCTTGTTGTTGATATAAATTATTGTGTTGGATTTAATTTCAGAGTTTCAGGGTAAGCAATTTTTTATATTTTCGGGAGGACCCGCGTGAACAACTACATTTTAATCGAAAGTGTATTTACCCCCATGCGTTCACTTTTGTGTATGTAAAAGCAGTGAAAATATGTCAACATTGTGTATATATGTTCTCAACTATTAAAGAATGGAAAAGGGTCCTTTATTTCTATCTTTATTGATAAAATATACTAGTCTTGTACATATAAAGGCAGAAATTTCCTCCCTGGTGGAGTCTTGCCGTTTTCCTTCGGGGCCATTTTGTAATGCTTAACAGTTTGTCTCTTCGACGATTTTATCAAGCATGGTGTCATAAAAAATAACTTAAAGAAGTCTAATTCACTGGAATTAGGACCTAGATTATGAGAGGGACCAGTGCTCTCAATGAAGCAGTCTATATAAAGTTCCTTGTAGGTCTCATGCCAGTTTAGCTGAAAGTTGTCGGGTTCAGTGTCTGAAACGGGGTCATCCTTATCTGATTCCACATATGTTGGAACAGAAGAAGATTAAGAGCTATCAGGATTGTAAACAGATTCACCAATCATGGCAATGTCCTGCCATCCCTCACCACTATCAATATTTTCATTTGAATCTTCCTCGTCGGAAAATAAGTTTTGTGATGCAGACATACCGGCTTTGAAATTTTACAAACTGACATTTTGATTCCACCGTCGTCTGCTTCAAAATTATCGTAAATAACAACGATATTTGGCAATACCTCGGGTTGAAATAATCTTAAACAATGAGAGATTATCAATCAGTTCTTTATTTCAAGAAAATCGAACCAATAACAGCAAAATAAGCTGAATTGTTCAGTGTGAAGAAATGTGTAGTTGTGTGGGAACAGGGTATGTGTAGAAATGTGTAGTTGTGGGACAACTGGGTATGGGTAAAAATGTGTAGTTGCGGAGCATGGTATTGATTAAAAAATAAGCTTAAAGAGCAAAGAATTTGAAGAAAATGACGACTTATTTACAACCTGGAAGTGACAGTGCTGTAAATTCGGTCCAGAACAGCAACCAATCCATGTTGAATTTATCTCCATTTCTTTGAACTTTGAAGCAAAACGAAACTGTTTTAATCATTTTTTTACTGAGAGATACTTAAACTACTGTTGAAACTTTATCCCTTTATGATCATGTGATGTGTTGTTTTGTTAACTTATATTACAAATGGCCGCAAGTGTAAACATAGTTCTCTCGTGTCCATATATGAAAGAAAATACCTATTACTACTCTTGAAACATTGTCAAAAAGGGAGATAAATATTCAATCTGAGAACTTTGGGAAAATTCACCAAACTTCATGTGGGTGTACATTGTACGGATCTCTAACCCAATGAAATATAGTGCAGTGCTAGTCATCAATTAACTGGTGACAAGTGCATTTCATAAATCATGTGATATGTAGAGTTTGATATATATTCATGATTTAGAAGTAATGTTGAAAACTCAAAAAGTGGGCGTTCCAAATTGATATACCAACTACCAAGGCTTATCAGTATCACATTTGTAAAAGTACTCAATTCGGTATTAAATCAACTGTAAACAGAACTGGTGTTAGGTCAGATAAAGTCAATTTACAATAAAACACTGTTTGTGTTTGTTTTTAAACCACCAAACGATCACATGCCTGTGTTCTGTTCGAAGAACAGGAAATGTACTTTTCAATTTTGAAGTTTCCGGCTTTTAAAGTCTCGCGGGGATTTCCGAGACGAAGTGAGAACCGTCAGAGTCCGAAATTTACATTTTTAAGTGTAAATAAATAAAGAAATTATAAATTAGAATAGGGGTTATTTTTTCATATATATAAATAAAGTATAAATGTTGTTAACTTATCAAGAAAATTGCTAAATGATCTAGCGAACAGATTATGTAACAGTAAAGGTAATCGATATTCCCATGCGTTTCACAGCAGACGGAAAATGGCTGCGCTCAGAGGAGCATGCTGCCGACTGGGACATAAAACATTGTCATTGCCTAAAATCACCTGTTTAAGTCCGTCTTTGTCAGAAGACTGTGTTTGTCGCATAAACAAAAGATCATCTTCAACTCTGTCATTAAGTCCCAAATGCAAAAGTAAGCCTTTAAAGGCACAAATATCTTAGGTTTGCATGACCGCAGTTGAGGTCGAACATTCGTGATTAGGATTTTAATTGCGTCATTCGAAAGTGACATGTTTAAATCCCTGTGTCACATCAGATGTAATTTTTGTTCTGGTAAAAAAATGTGCTGCAGTTCCATTTTATATGCCAATGTAAAGTAATCAAGTGTAGTGTTTATGAAATTGAAAATTTAAAGATTTTGGGTTAATGTCAGATTGATTGATTGATTGGTGTTTTACGCCACTTCGGCAGTATTTCAGCCATATCGTGGAGAGGGGTTTATGTTAGAGAGACTGCACTCAAACCATGAGAAAAACAGGGAATTAACTAATCTGGATATACTACAAGGAAGGAATACCACTCCTTGTGAAATTCTCTAAATTGCCTTGAACTAAAAAAAACTTGCATGTATAAAATAATACTGCTCTTACCTGAATGTAATTGTAACCATAATTTTCCTCTATCAAGTAACAATTCTGGTTGGTTTCGCCCTTAATCTGCTTTGGAGTCACACTTGAGTGGTTTTCCTCTAATACTCATTACTGGTTTGCTCTGGGTGTTTTCTCTTCTATTCAATTTCGGCTATTGAATTTTTAAATATTTTGCAAAAATGAACTTGGATAATGCATTGACCTTTAAGGAAACCCAAAGTCATGTGGTATTTTAGGGGGTGGATGTTGGTTAGATTGTAGGAATCAAATATTTCGTGTATAATAAGGATTACGTTCCCCCTTCATGCCCATGAGCATTCAAGGTCAAGCCTATAGTAATTATTATAGAAAATCCCCAACTTTAACTACTGTACAAAAATGTTTTCAAAAAGTGTATACAGCAAAGTTTTACAGCAGATGGATTAATTTTTGAACTGGAGCATCAATGGAGATATCTTTATAAAGTTTCCTAATTATTGATCTGAAACTAACAAGGCCGCCATAGATAATTCTTGTTTCTGATTGGCTAAAACTGCTTGGTGACATTGATTAATATTTAATGTAGAGCATTCATGGAAGTTTCCCCATCTCATCCCAATGGGAGAAAAACAAGGCCGCCAAACAAATCTTGTTTCTGATTGGCTGATTCATTAAAAAATCTTCTCCTCTAAAACCTCTTTGCCAAAAGGCAGGTGAGCGATACAGGCTTAGCCCCCTGAGCCTCTAGTTCTTTATGTTTTAGTTTAAGAAAACCAATTGAATTATAAATTATGTTTGGATTAACTATATAAAGCTATAAGACTACTTGTATCTTTAGATCTCTTGTCGTATTGCCAATTGTCTGCATACTTCAAAAATTAAATCTTAAACAGTTTTTTTTAAGGTTTGGTTTTATGCCGTTTTGTTACACCACAGTCCCACGTTAGGGGTTTTATCTCCCAAACACGTTTAACCCTGCCATATACTTAATGTGCCTGTCTCAAACCAAGACTCCGTAGTCCAGTGAATGTCGTTTAATGTTTTACTGTTACTCGTCTCACATAGTAAAAATAATTGGCCTATTGTTGTCACATTAAAAAATCATCACATTTTATTTTGGGGCCATTTTCAACTGGCCTTGTACGATGTGGATCTCTGTTCATTGTTTAATGTCTTATGGTTGATGTTTGCTGTTAATCTTTGTGCTGTTATCTTGAAAAACTATTTAAGACAGAACCTTAAGGCATGGACCAATTGATTTTAGGGTGGGTGGAATTCGTATCCGTCGCCAGAAAAGTTTTTTCGACCGCCATATTTTTTTCATGTAAAGTTAAGGAAAGTTAATGTAAGAAAATTTCTTTGAAATATTTTTTCCAATGGCAAGACAGTGGGACAGAATATTTTTTCTTCCAGATAATTGGCCAGATATTTTTTTCAGGACCAGAAATTTTTGTTTCTCAAAAATTCCAGACCCCGCCCAGAAAATCCAATGGTTAATGCCTAATGAAAACTACCAAAAAAGATAAGCAAAAACAAGACCTTCCAATTATTCAGCATAAACAAAATTGTCCGTCACAGAAAGACCTTGCTTTTATTCAGCATTACCAAAATTGTCCGTCACAGAAAGACCTTCCAATTATTCAGCATTACCAAAATTGTCCGTCACAGAAAGACCTTTCAATTATTCAGCATGACCAAAAGTTGTCAGTCACAAAAGACCTTCCATAAGTCTTCATGGTTAAAATGTCAGGATGACCAAAATTGTCAAGTCACAACAACATTCAAATGGACTTCGAAAATACGTCCACGAACACTTGTCTCCGAATATTAACTTTTACCAGTCACACCTATCAGTATTCGGGGTGGGGAAATCAGTAGGGACGACCAAAAGTCGCGTAGTATAATGGAGAATTAAGCACCCAAAGAACACACTATTAAGACCACAGGTGCAGGACGCGTAATAAAAAATTTGGTATAGGACAAAATAGTGGCACCTCCTTTCCGCATGATGAGGCGGATCACAGCATCCTTTTTTCCAATAAACGTTGTCGGTTTTTTTCCAATATTTTCATACCTATCTAAAAAAACTTTGTCCTAAACCGTGTTCGAAGGAATTCTCATCCTTATTAAGTTTCGTTTTTTTTTTGTTTACAGTGAAATCAGCGCGAGTGAAATGGAAACTTGATAAAGATGAGAATTCCTTCAAATACCACGGTAAGGACAAAGTTTTTTTTAGATAGGTATGAAAATATTGAATAATTTAGTCGTCTGAAAAGGCCAATAATGTTTTTGGTAAAAGGATGCTGTGATAAAGGCCACAGACATGGGGAACAGGAGGTGCCACTATTTTGTCCTACCAAAATTTTCGGTCATTTAATTTCGCTACCGTAGGACGTAACGTTTTTGTTTGTGAAAGGAAATACCTCAAAAGGGGCTTATTTTGAAGAAAACTTATTCAGCTTTTTGGCAAACTAAACCACGTATTTGTACTCCTTTGCATTTCAACGTAGGATTTGAAAAAAACGCCACCCTGTCGTGTTTATCAATTTTTGAAGTTCGTTACCTTGTTCGTGTATGTAGTATATTAAGTATATTTCTTAATTACGCGTCCTGCACCTGTGATTAAGACCTGTTTATACATAAACATAAATTTTAAACGAGGTCGTCAATTTTTAAACATACAGGACAGGGATGTAACAGGGTAAAACGACCTTCGATATTCAATTATATAGTTGTATCTTTATGTCTTTATAATAGATGAAGAACTACAACAATCAAATAAACAACTAGCGTATAATTTTGTATATTTCCTTAAAATTATAAAACTTTGATGAATCGCTTGCGAGTTAAAAATCGATCCATGGTATATCCGATTTTAGCCGATTTAGACACGTTAATTTTTCTCTGTAGAATATTTAAGATTTTTGTTTGCTTTTACATTAGAGTTGATACTTACCGAAAAACAATGCGCAAATTCAATTCACTTAAAATGAAAAAAAAATATATGGAATCTATTCCTCCCCCCTAAATGTCACAAAGTGAAGAATCCGTGAAAATCTCAAAAACAGTTCATTATACAATTCACATAATCCCATTTCATTGTTTATATCGCCCTACGTTTTTTATCGAATGTTTTTTGACACCTGTTTTCTCTATTTCTAATGGAGATTAAGACCAAAACTTACACCAAATTTTTCTTTTTATATCATTTTTACGTTTCGAAGGGGGAACCCCTGCATCCGCCCTTGCTAACGTAAACCTGTGCATGTTTTTTGTTGTCCATTGGTGATGCCCTAACGGAAATTGTAAGATGTATTGTTGTTGTTCATTGGTGAAGCCCTTACGGGAATTGTTAGATGTATTGTTGTTGTCTGTTGGTGAAGCCCTTACGGAAATTGTTATATATGTTTTGTTGTTGTCCATTGGTGAAGCCCTTACGCGAATTGTTATATGTTTTTTTGTTGTCCATTGGTGATGCCCTTACGGAAATTGTTAGATGTATTGTTGTTGTCCATTGGTGATGCACTAACGGAAATTGTTAGATGTATTGATGTTGTCCATTGGTGAAGCCCTTACGGAAATTGTTAGATGTATTGTTGTTGTCCATTGGTGAAGCCCTTACGGAAATTCTTAGATGTATTATTGTGGTCCATTGGTGAAGCCCTTACGGAAATTGTTAGATGTATTGTTGTTGTTTATTGGTGAAGCCCTTACGGAAATTGTTATATGTTTTGTTGTTGTTCATTGGTGAAGCCCTTACGCGAATTGCAATGTTTTTTTTTGTCCGTTGCTGATGCCGTTACGGAAATTGTTATGTGTATTGTTGTTTGTTATTAGTTATTGTCGTGGACAAATATAACACGTCTCCTACTTATTCAAAAAGTAGAGAAAAAACGGAGGCATTATATTTTGGAGTCGACATTAAAATGGGACTCCGTTCTTCAACCGTAAAAAAGATGATTTGTACAGCCAGAAACGAGAAAGAATTGACTGGATTGAATATAATGACAGTAATAATTATAGTTTTGGTTCGCATGTTACGTCTTTGGACCTATACTTGTGGTTAAAATGTTTAACGACAAATATAAATCCCTAAGCTTAATATTTTCTCTTTAAAATTATACACGATTTTACTGTGTGTTTAGAGTGGATATAAAAGAAAAATCGAGGTCCCAACGTCAAGACTACAAACAAGGTGTGGTTAGAAAAATTAATAAAAAGAATCAAATGTCTACTATCTATACTTATATAAACTAGCGATACAGGCTCTCGTCTCTCGTGAGCTTCTGGTTACACACATAAAAGGATAGATGCATTCTTTCACGTCTATAAATTTTTACTTAATGTGAATAAGTTTTCTATTTTACTTAATATCACAGTTTTCAGTGTCCAATTCCGGTTATAATGGAATTTGTTCTAATTTTTATGAAGTTTTCACACTTCCCAACCAGTGAGTGAAAAAATCGATAATCAACGTGTGGGCAAGTTGTTTTAAGCAGCTGATTGGCTGGTTTTCAGGCCGAACCTGCTTCGCGTCACGAATTCAAAGACAAGTCACGATCTTATTTCTTACCCTTGAGGACTGAGCTTTCCAAAGACTCTATCAGTTAGGTAGGAATGCGTACTTTATTTTTGGCTAATACATATGAAAATGTCGTAAAAATGGGTGGCCTGTTTGTTTGTTTTGTACACGAGTTACGTCCCTTGTAAGAAGGTCATGATAAAAGATGGTGCACGATCCCGCCTATGATATTTTTTTAACGATATTTTGATGCTTAAGAATTAGAAAAACAAATTCTTACATTATAAGCCGTTGATTATCATATTTCTAGTCTCGATAGTTAAACCTTAAAATTTCTCGGTAAACCTCGAAATTTCAAGGTTTAACTATCACGACTGTAGAAATATGATAATCAACTGCTTACAATGTAAGATTCTATATATCCGGTATTTTACTATTTTACTTTACATTATAACGTCTAGCGTCCAATTTCCGCGAATCAAGATAATGAAATTAGCGCGTTTGAAAAAAAAATATGTTGCTCTACAGCCCTACTTATGTGACAGACAAACTTTATTCTGTTATAATTTGAAATTAAGTTTTCTTATTACGTAAAATTTGTGGATGGCTGCCAATATGAGCGTAAATAATACAAGTATTTATCCATCAAACGGAAAGTGATGTTTGGGGTTTCCTAGACGCCGAGTATATCGACACAGGGAATTCCAACGAACTTTTAAAATCTAAACCTAGACGGATTCAACATTTTAATAAAGTTTTTAACAAGCAATAATATGATTATACACAATCAATTATTAGATCAACTTTACTGGATTAGTGTTAAAACTTGACGTTAAACATAACACTTATTTTATATCCAAAAGAACATGTTTCTACTTTATTGAAATACTTTTGATGTTCGTAAATTTAACTACATGCATGTACATCTCATCTTGTATGGGAGCATTTTTCACCATGCACATGTCTGGAATTTCTATCTGTATGTTCAATAGGGGAGATGCTTTCGTCGACTTGGACATGTCCACAGAATGACAGAGTCGTTTTTCGGTAAAACAGCCCACATGGGCAAGAGGCAAGACCGCAGATTTGTGTAAAGCCCGAAAGAAACTAAAAACCGAGCTGCATGAATAGAGAAATTCTGTCTCACTCTTAAAATCTGACTTGGGTCAACTAGGAGGACTGTTCAAGCAACGATTGATTGATTGATTGACTGACTAATTGAATGCGTCTTAACGTCCAGTGGGCAATAATTCAGGACGGGAATAAATTAACACACAATTAATCTATACGTAGAATGTGAGGAGGGAACCGGTAAGGGAGTGAATTTTAATCTAAACGTAGACTGTGAGAAGGGAACCGGTAAGGGAGTGACTTTTAGACTGCCACTGGAAAAACTGCTGGTTGGATAAGGTAAAAAAATAAGCATCCGAAAACTTTCATAAGGGGTCATTAACGTGCTTAGAACGTGACATTTTCTTAACACGGGACGTCTTTGACCTCTCCCTATGGACGAATTATGAATTTATACACCCCCTCCAGGAACGAACTTATCAGAAGAATAGCGCCTTCAGGACGGAACACTTCCTCTTCGAAAGGGGGGGGGGGCGGTTCGAGTTTTTCTACATTCCACTCGAACCAACATACGCCCCTTTAGCAGGGGTTCTACCTGCAGGCGGAGAAATCGAACGGCATTTTTTTTATACACCGGCCACCCTCGGGGTAGTTAAGCAACGAATATATATATATATATATAGTATATGTACCGTGTCTTTTAGAAAAGGTGAATATTATTCAATATTAAACTTTACGAATTCCTTATATATGAGAAATATAAAAATAGGAGATGTGGCATGATTGTCCATGAGACAGCCACCCACCAAGTGACAGTAGAATTTAATATTTGACTGCGTGATAGATTTGTTTCTCTCTTAAAAATTATCCAAAAACCATTCATGAAGTCTTCAGTATGGTTCTAAATTCCATCTTTTTCATCTAATATGATCACAGTCCAATATATACTTTTAAAAGTACCGTGTGATTTTTATCGAAAATGTACGTTAACTGAGGAAGTAATTGATAATGAGGTAAGATGTTTCTTTCTAATTTGGGAATTTTACTGAGTAATTTGTCGTCTTGCTTAAATAATGTTTGATAGATGATGGCATTAAGGATCTCTTAGAAGACTTGAAAAAAATATCATTTTTAAGTACAACAGTACTTAGTACATGGGAACTAAAGGCAACAGCTTAAAGAAATTATCAGTGCACAATTGGATTGTACACATAGGACATATTTAGACATATTTTATGGCCAATTAAGGGCCCACATGGGGCTACATGAGTATAGCGTACATGCAAGAGGGAAAGAGGATTGATCATTTAGAAAAGTACAATTAGCCACATTATACATTGTTGCAAATAAATTTTTCAACTGCACTTAGTATCTTCTGCTTTCCAGACGAAATAAGGTATATAAATTTTTGTGCATTATCTAAAAATCTTAAATTTGAAACTTTCGTTTTCAACCAACTCAAAAATAGATTTTCTATCATCAGAATATTTTACACACTATCAAAAAATGAGTTTCATCTCCTACAGCATTCATCTTGCATTTGTTACAAAAGCTTTCATTTCAAGGAACGTTAGAGTATCGAACCAACTCAATCATAAGTTTATGAGAAGAAATACGTAATTTTGAATAAATTTTCTTTAAAGTTTTAATTTCAGTTAAAAATTCTCAAAACAAAAATACTGATTTAACTTAAAGTATGAGCATAATTTACCATTTTCATATTGAGATTCCTTGGAATACCAATTCTCTACATGTGTTAATCAAGTTGTTTTTAATATCTTTTTAAATTTAATTTAACTAAAACATTTAAAATTTTGATCAATATTAAGATATTCTCTTAAATTCCTATAGAATACCATGGCAATTTGTTACAGCACAAATAAGCATCCGTCAAAAGTTCCAAATCAGTAAGGTTTAATAGTCGACACCAATAACTTGTCAATGAAGCAAAGGCTCATAAAACAGCAAAATTGACACCTTTTTATGCAACCACAACACATTTTGAATATTTAAGGTTGAGATTTTTACACTGAAGTGACTTGAAAAAAAAAAAAAACCACTGATTCAAATTGAATAGAACAAAGTTTTTTTTATGAAATATTGTAACTTCCCAAAATTTCCGAGTTATAGACAATATCTTTATTTTCCATAAGAATGGGCCCACGTGGGGCATGATAAGTACATACATAACATTATATTCAACAAGTTACGAAATATGACATACAGAATAGAAGACATAACTACAAATCAAACATTTAACATATGAAAAA
>JAULBM010339382.1:0-12653 GCA_032357055.1 Geukensia granosissima
TAATAAAACTCGCATTATGGCCTGAAACTAACAAATCGCAATATTAAATGCACGCAATAATTTCAGAATTTACAGTATACAATTTAGGCCAATTTTTACATTGAAACATCTTTCCAAGTCAAAGGCATTTGGTCCACTACAACCAACACAAACTGTGGGGATCACAGCAAATGAAAAACCCAGAACTTGGGAAGATGACTTTCAAAATATAAAGACAAATTGTGATATTTTATCTTCCTTTTACAGCTTGTATGTTTAAATACTGTCAAACATTTGATAAAAATATATCAAATATCTGACCAAGCTAGCCAATATTTAGTATCAACAGTGTGTCAAAACAGCAGTCATTTTCACAAAATAGGGTAAGTGTAATTTCTATCGCAAATTGTGATGTCACAATGATTTTTCCTTTGAAGATTCTACACTAACCATCAAACTTAAACTTAATAATTTTTGTGAAAGCAATTGCAGACGCACATGAAAATTTTTAATGATTTGGAAAAAAAAGATGGATCATGTAATTCACTGAAAATTGACTAGATATTTTTTTTAAAAATTGTATGAGGTATTTGTAAACATTTAAAAAGTCCACATAGTTGTACAACACTTTTCCCCACAAAACTAATTATAATGTATTTTGCAAGTCAATACCTCCCACACGTGTTACTAAATAATCCCCATATAATTCAAGTAAAATTTGGTATTCAAAGAAAAGTGTTACATAAAACTTGTGTCAGGTTTCTTGTAAAACATGTTTAGTTTTTAATTGAGATCAGAGACAAGTAAAAGATTATTAGATTCTCAAGGGCTCTAGCTTTGAATGTGAAACTGGCGAAACATTTTTATCATACCTGTTAACCTATTGAATGCTAAAAGAGGGAGATCTTTTTAGATTTTCTAAGTTAGAGATTCTGGGTGATTACATTTTTGCAGAAAGAAAAAGAGAATTTTGCTAGAAATCTAAGTACATAGATAAGACAAAGACATAAAATCTATAATATTTCCTTATTCTACTTACGATCTCTAATCAAAATTAAATCATTTAGTACAACCCCCAAACAAAACAAAACAAGCAAATATGATGTTCCGAATTATCTTTTGGGGATATGAAATTCTGAACATCCTGGTACTTTGTTTTGTTTGGGGGTGAAACATCTTAAATTCCTTCAGTTTTTACCTTGCAATGAGACAACTTATTTTCTTTTTGTTAGTTTAAATATTATCATATAAATATTAATAAAACTTAAACTGCATATCATCAGTGTTAAAGTAAATGTGTAAAACAATATTATATGAAAATGCAGTATTACTGTCAACAAATATACTGGTTTGAAAATTGTCTTAGACCATTGTATAAACCCGAGGTGTTTGGTATGTTTCACCCCTATAACAGTACAGGTGTAATGAATGTTTAAATCTGATTGGTCAGAAACTTATTGTGATGTCACATTGGAACTACCAATGAAAACCAGTTGAACTGTGGTAAACCTTCTGTAAAGGGTTGGTTAAATTCTGTTAAATTGTTTAGGAGGAGAAGTGGGTAAGAGATTTTTACCTTCACTCTTTTATTTATTTCTATGTAAAAATTGTTGAAAAATGTTTAAATTTTGACTACCAGGAAAAAATTGAACAGGTTGTGCAACCTTCTTCAGTCGTATTGTGCACATTCTGTTAAAGAGGCCTGAGACCCAAGCTATTATCTTAATATGGCCTAAGGAGAACACAGTGTCAAATAGGGAATTCCGGAATATATGAAAAGGAGATGAGGTATGGCTATTTTAATAAGTAATTGATAGATTTAAAATTATTTTTTTCATAACTCTTTTTATTGACTCACACACAAACATTTAACAAATTTTGGCTACAATTGAACAGAATATTGAGCCAATATGTTTTATCAGTTTTCATATCAGGATTTGAGATCATTACAATCAGGACTTTTTCTTTTAAGAAGCCAGGCAGGGAAAATAGTTACTAATGACAACCACTGGTGACTCCAGCTTGGTGTTCCCACGGCACTAGAAGGTTTTTGTTTTGTAACGCCCTTGTTTGGGAACAATTGTCATACATGCATCAAAATATTACATTTTATTTTTTATTTTCCCATAAAATCTGGCATCACAAAGCAGAGCAGAAGCAACACCAAACAGTGGTCACCGTTTTGTGTAATCAAATGAACTTTAGTGGATGAGGATAATCATTTGTTACAAGTGCATTGGGTTTATTAAAAAAAATACAAAAAGAAGCATGTGGAATTTTGGAACACTGTTCCTAACATCTAATATTAAATTGAGTTGACCCTAAGACAGACTTGTCCAGTGTTAATTAAGCAAGTAATATCAGGCAAGACATAATTTTTATGGTTAAAAACACATTAAAATGTAAATCTGAGGATATAGCATAAACAATTAATTGTATTCATCACTAATAATTCCCAAAACCCCGCCCACCAGGTGGATACTACCTGTCACCAAAACCTGAACATATTCAGCCCCTTGTACCTGAGGAGGCAATTCACAACTGTCCTTTAAATTTGGATCTCTCCCATGTGAGGCCCAGAGAAGGGCATCATAGATGCATGAGAAATTCTCAATGAATTTTTGATTGTCTGAAACCTGGCTATTTCTAATGCTGTTTTGGACTTCTGAATTTGAATGCCCTTGAGATGGTTCAGAATTACTAGGCTGCTTTGATTGGTCTGAAGTATCACATGACAATTCTGATATGTTACTATGGTTGCATTCGTCTGCTGATTTCAGTGTTTGGTTGGCAGTCAAGTTATTAGCACCATTGATTGAATTTGCTTCATTAGAACAAAATCCATTGAGTTTGAAATTATCTCCCTTCTGGTCTGTTTCATGGATTTCTCCTGAAAACTTCCTTTTTGAAGATGACATTTTAATCCATGTGTCCATGTTGTGTAGACATTTTTGTAGTTGACTATCCTTGGATACAGTCATATTTGTAATGTCTACAATGAAAGGTTAAAAAATGGTTTTGCTTAATCTATATTATATAATATTTATATTAAATATAAAATTTCATTAAACAAAATGCATCAGGCTTTGTCATTTTTGTGCACGAGAAAAATCCTTTGCCCTTATCGGTCAACAACACTACATGTACTAAAATAGAAGAGTTTCCGAAATTTGCATATATTTATAATATCATTAATTTCATAAGTTCAAATTTTAAGACAAATGTTAACCATTGGTTAAGTTTATTTGTTTGATTAGGGTTTAACACCACTTTCAACAATATTTCAGTCATATTGTGGCAGTCAGTTTCTACTGGTGGAGGAAGCTTGAGTACCCCGAGAGAACCATAGACCATGGGCAGGTAACCGACAAACCTTCTCACCTGCAACCATCAGTTAAGTATACTGAACAATTTTTCATAAGAATTTAATATATTTTGCAAGAAAAAACAAGGTAAGAATTTTCATTTGGCTAAAGGAAAAAATATGAGGACAAAAATGATGTGTCTTTGGGTTTATATTAATACCTTCATTATCTTGAACTTTCATAATAGATTTTCCCCTTGACTAATATCAATAGTTTTAGGGCTATTTAATATTTCAAGACCTCTTTACAAATATGGCAGTATTTCTGCTAACAAAATAGCCAATTTAGCTCACTGGTTAGGGGGATACTGCCTTTATTTTCAATGGTATGAGTGTGCCACAATTAAGGGTTACATTTTAGTTGCATACTGGTTATAACTGGGCCACTTTTTCAGAAATCTTTCTAGAACATACTTTGTCAAAGGCTCTTAATTGCAAACTACGCAGTTCATAACTCAGTCACATACTGGGCTTAAGGTAGACCTCCTTTCAGGGAGAAAACACTTAAAATATAATGTACAATCCCATCAAAATTTTGAACCACTCTATTAAAGCAAAATAAAATAATTCAATTTTTTCAGAGTTGGTTTAAGATAATACAAATGAAACAATGATTTTTATAAGAGTTAAATCTCCTAACCAAGGTCTAACACCCACCCCACGTTTTAGTCATGTCTACTGTGGAAACAAGACATAAAAAAATATTTTTAAAAAATAATAAAATTTTCACCAAAATTGCAACCCTGAAATTACAAATGTATAAGGCTATCTCCAGAAACACAGGTGTATTAACATGTCAAACAATCACATTTTAAACTTTTTATTGCCAGCTCATACATCCAAATTTTTAAATATTCCAATATTATATTGTAAAATGCTGAATTTCTATTGGGCCGTACTATGACAAAGGAAAAGTTTACAAATCAATAAACTAATGTTTATGGTATCATTAGACTAAATTCACAGGCAAACTATACATAAAGTCATTCAGTTTGTGAGTCAGTCAGCTGAGTTTACACAACTCCTCCAATATAGGTTTGATAATTATAATGTTGTTAAACAAATGTTGTCTGTATTATAAGACAGTGGTCAAGCATGATGGTAGTCCTAGCAATACTAAATCATGTTTTCTCTGTATCAGAATTGCCTGTAATTTATTGGTTTAAATAAAAACAACTCTTTATTTTGATTCAGAAATTATTACAACAACTTCTCATGCTTTATTTGAACCATCATTAAACAAATTCCAGTATGTTAATTTGCAAAAATCGAACTATTTACACTTTAAAATTCAAATTCTTAGATTACTGAATAGGAGATAACAGTTTTGTGTCTGACAACTTCAAGGTTAAAATACAAGATAAGGGTTTTATTTTTGTGAATAATTTTTTGAGACAGAATGATTTTCATTTAAAAACAACAATTGTCATCTGAATATAAATTCAGTCTATCATTCAAATGGCAAATACTGAAACAAGACCAAATCATTTTGGCCTAGGGGTTCACAAAGCACTGTAATCTGTTAGCCATGCATTAACCAGCTTAAATTTTTCATAATTTACATATTAAATTTTACAAAAGGCCACATCAAATTAATTTGAAGATCTCATCCACACATTTACAATTTTTCAAAGGTCTGCCTAAATTATTTTGTTCTGTTATTTTCATATCTTTTCATTTTTTATGTTCAATTCTCATTAATTTTATACTCACTATCCAATCCCCATAAATTTTCATTTCTACTGTTCAATCCCCATTACTTTTCATTTTCCCTGTCCAATCTCAATCAATTTCCATTTCCACTGTCCAGTCCCCATTTATTTTCATTTCCACTGTCCAGTCCCCATTTATTTTCATTTCCACTGTCCAGTCCCCATTAATTTCCATTTCCACTGTCCAGTCCCCATTAATTTCCATTTCCACTGTCCAGTCCCCATTTATTTTCATTTCCACTATCCATTCCCCATTTATTTCAATTTCTACTGTCCAATCCCCATTAATTTTCATTACCACTGTCCAATCCCCATTAATTTTCATTACCACTGTCCAATAACCACAAATTTTCATTTCCACTGTCCAATCCCCATTTATTTCCATTCTACTTTCCAATCCCTTTTACTTTTCATTTACCCTGTCCAATCCCCATTTATTTTCATTTCCAACACTGGATGAAAAAGTTATGTTACCATTTATTTGATACTTCAGTGAAAATTTAATCAAGATTTTCAAAAATATAAAGTAAAAAAAAAACCCCAAACCAAACAAACAAAATGTGAAGTGACCATCCCACCATTTTTGTTTAGAGTAAATGAGATACAAATTATCTTGAAGTGGCCTTTTCTTTAAACAGAAAAGGTTAGGCAAATCTATTTCTAGCATAACATATCAATGCTTTACCATATCTCATTTTTGGACTTAAGCAGTGATCGATTGGACTGGGAAAATGTAAGTTGGAAAAATTTCCTGATCTATTAGATCTTACCTGTCACTCTTTTACCTACTGATAAATATTTCATATAATTACTAAAAAAAAAAAAAAAAACGTAAATTCAGAAATTTTATTTAAAAATTTTTAATTTTATGTTTTCATGTTTATACAATCAGATCATGATAACATTCAATTTTATTCAGTATTGTAGGAAAAATGACCTAAATCAAATGTAAGCAACAATTTCTGAATTTACAGTATTATTAAGTAAATAAAAAATAAAAGAAAGGTATAGGAACTGTTACCAACATTCTTTGCTGCAAGCTCCTACATGTCATTTATGTAGATTTTAAAACAATAATGTTAACATATTTTGTTTTACAAGAGTGGTAGTTGGATATATAAGAAACAAAACAAAGAAAAATATATTGCTAGTTCAATGCACTTGTAAAAGCAGTGGAAAACCACGCTGGAAATGGGTGTCACTTGGTTATTTATAAGATTTCTTTCGGCACAATGACTCTAAAATTTAAAAGAATTACTTGAGATTTCATGCAATCTTGTAATATACCTGTTATACAGTATGGTTAGGTACATGCATGTTATGTAAAAGGTACAAACAAATCAATGTATTTAAATAAATAATGCCATGGAAGTTCGAGAATATGGCAAAAAAGTAAAAAATGCAATTTGTTATCCTAATGGTAAAGAGTATATGGGGTGATCTCCCTTTAAAGAGTATTTGTGGGAAGTTCTGCCAAAAGACCAATATCATATTGATTTTTTATACATGTATTCAATTGCTTGAATCATTAACCTTAGCAACCTATCTGGTATTTTGACCACTTCACAGTGTGTCATAGATATTGGAAGGGGGGAACAAGAGAAATTTGGATCTTTTTTTGGGAGGGGTACTAAGAAGAAGTATAATGTTTTGAACATTTAAGAAAATTTCACCTTAAATTTAAACATCTAATTAGCCTTCCCACAATTATCAACAGCCCTTACAAATGAACTTCTGTTGCTTAACCTAAAATGGCTGTAACACTGGTTGATTGAATGTTGCTTAACGTCCATATGCAAATGTTTCATGCATATTCAAGAACATGTTAAGGAATAATGATGATGAATGAACCCTGCTTTGTACTAGAATGACACGATAAGATGGATTTTTAACGTGCTAGTGCACGAAAGCAACAGTCTGCAGGAAGTCAAGCCTCTTTATCCACACACATTATTATGACTCTAGGCAGACAGTCTTTGCTCTTACTCCTAGATGCTGCGTGCTTAGTGTAGAAGCAACAAATACCAATTTTTGATGTCTTTGGTTTGACCAGGCCAGGGATTAAACTCATGACCTTCTGCATTCGAGGCAAGCATGCTTACCATTGCACTGCCTAGGCGGTTTTAACACTATAGGAAATTGATTTAGTACCTAAATGATTGAATTTGATCAGTTTACATTGATCATTTAGTTGTTCAGAATGGTTCAACTGTTTTTTTTATATTTTTTGCATTAAAAAAATCAACAATGTCTAATTAACAAACTCAGTCAACAGATTTATATATTTACACAAGCTTTAGAATTTCACTTTATATATATGGTAATCTGGTAGAAAATGCAACACAAATCTATATCTGGGAATTGAGCATTATATTTTTGTCATTCTAATGATATCTCACATTTTAAAAGAAATTTTATTGATCAATTTTCATGCTTTAAAGTTTTAAGTCTAGATAGTCCCTGGTCAGCCAATTAGTCAGCCATCGATGTGTCGTAAAATCAGTTTTACTGCTGATTGGCTGATATCTTTAAGAACTTTACATCACCAAATTTTGCTATAACAAATATTTATTTTGCTTCATTTGCCCACAAAATAAGATGGATTAAGCTTATATTTTGGGTTTTTTTCTCGGGTATTTTTGCTATATCTGTTTCATAGTTCAGCTTTCCTTATATTTTGTGCCCTACATGACATAATGGAATTTCAGAAACAGGTCTAAAAGTTTAAATTCAGTAATAACTGTATTTGCATAATTTCATTAAGGAATAAAGGCAAACTTTGCTTAAAATAAAAATGCAGATGAACTATGATGACACCTATTACATTTTTTACATGGTACAATGTTGTAGAACGATAAATCCTAGCTACAATTATCATGTTAATTTTTGCCATATTTTCACATTTTCACTAATCATGCCTATACCAATAGAGAAACCATTACCTCTTATAAATTAAAATTAAACAATTTTTATAAAAAGACTATAATTACCTGCTGATGAAGATGATGTATAAGATATGTTTGGACAAAACACAATGCCATCAAAACCACACATCTGCAATATAAAAAAAAAGTGTCTTAATGCACTTCACCTGAAGTAAGGTAAACAACTTATGTGGTAAGATAACCATTGTTTTATTGTGTTTTTATTGCTGTTTTTTTCACACCACTGTCCTATGTAAGGGGGAGGGTCGAGTGCTAATAAACAGGTTTAAGCCCGCCACATATTTTATGTGCCTGTCCCAATCCAGGAACTTGTAGTCTAGTAGTTGTCTTTGTTAAAAATAGTCATTAAGGTTTATCGTGGATTGTCCTGTTTTATTAATAGTTTCACATAGTTTTGTATTTTGGTGGCGTTTTACAGCTTCTGGTATGGTATGGACCCCAGTTCATTATTGGAGACCGTAATGGGACATGTAGAAGTTTAAATTTGACTGTCATTTGGTGGATGGCTGTTTCATGGACAATCATGCCACATCTGCTATTTTGATATTCTTATAAGGAATGTGCCGTGTGTTTCCTATGTATTTAGAACTGTTGTTTGTCCTTTGTTCTTTGAGGATGGTGTTGTCTATGTTCTGTAACCCTGAACCTTTTACAATTTTTTTCATATTCAAGATTTCACATACAATTAGATTTTTTACACAAGTTTCAAATGTGTGTTCACAATTTTCAAATTTTAGCATTTTCTTTACAATGTAAATGTTTCCAGTTATTTATTTTTCACAATTTTTTCATTTCCTGAAAATGTTTTTTTTGTTTGTTAATCCACACTGATATTTAACATGATAATGAAAAGAATCAGTATTTTTTCCAACAAATTACAATATCAAAAAAAGTAGATTATGCAATTTGAAATAATTTTTTTTTTTTTTGGGGGGGGGGGGGGGGTTGTCAATAGTTTTTTCCTTTTGTACCCTTAGCTTTTTTAGCTTTTTTTTCATCATCAGCTGTATGTCAGTGACATTTCTCATGACAAGAGAATTTGGGAAACCAATTTCCTACTTAAAATCTAATTTTATGGGTTAGCAGAAGATCGACATTTTTCCACAATTAAGTCTTAAAATTTGCCTTTTGTTCAGAAAATTGACTGATAAATGGAATGCCCTTAAGAAACTGATGTGAATGAGAAATGCTGGACTGAATAGCACCAGAAAATAAATTCACCATGAGACCTAAAAGACTGTATTAGTTGTGTAATTGACTGTTTGAACATATTTCCTTTCATTTTCTTGTCTAGAGATAATTTTTTCTTTTTAAAATAACACTTACCATTAATGGACGTAGCAGTTGTGCTACATCTCTGTCTCCTGTTGTGTTGAACACCAGAACTTTCACCACTTTACCACTGGAAACAAAACAAAATTTGTTAGTCCATGTCAACTTTTATTTTCATACCCTTGCAAAGAAACTTGGGTATGGAGTGGGAGTTATATAGGAGTGTATGTCTGTCCACATAGCCTGTAAGTGCATCTCCTTCTAAACCATTCAATGGATTTCAAAGAATCTTTAAATGAACATCAGACATAATATATAAATATGAAAATGGGTAGGAAATTCACCTTGGCTCATGCAACGAGCAGATAATCCATCAGGGGGGGGGGGGGGGGGGGTATTTTTTTTTTTATTTTTTGACATAAAAAAAATAGCCGTATAATACAAGTGACTGACAACTTCAAAGGATTTTGAGTTAAGTATGTTCCTCTGATAAGTTGCAAGTTATGTTATATTTTATTCTCAAATCATTATGTCTTGAAAATGACAAAAGATAAGAGCAGATAATCCATTGAATAAATCTTTTAATGTGGAAATAAGGGGTCTGTGATAATGCTTTCTTATATGCAACACCTTATAGCTTTAAATTTTTTAAATCATGTTAAAATCCATTCAATGCCTCCTTTAGTTCATCAAAATTGATCCAGGATTTTGCCACTGTCCATACATTGCAGAAAGACTAAAGGAAAACGGAAAAGTTCATATCTTGGCTTGAATAACCAAAACATGAAGAAAGAAAACCTGATTTTCTACTGTTGTAACACCAGTGAATAATCATCAGCATACTGATCCCCGAGGGTGGCCAGGGGGGAATAGGATTCTCCCCCTGCAGGTAAAACTCCAGCTAAAGGGGGGCGTCCACTGATTGGGCCAAATTCATAAATAATCAACCACCCTAAGTGTGGCCCGGGTTAAGAAATAGGCTTCTCAGTTTTTCCACCAGGGCCAGAACCCACCTAAAGGGATGTCAGTTGGTTGGGCTGGAAGTATAATTTCTCAACCCCCATGTCCCAAATTGCAAAAATGCTACGCTTTCAGTTCCTTTTGCAATAGCTTGTAATGACCGGTCATTGGCAAAACTTCCTGCTACTACCTGAACTGTCCCAATTTGGCATCCTGTGGCTTTAAAATTCGTGGGCCTAAACCCTAGATAACTCCTTTTATTGTATATATGATAACTTGTTCTTCTCCTGAATATGCATGAAACATTTGCCATGGAAAGTTAAATAACAATCAATTCAGCATTCTGAAATTAGAACTGAAATTCAGAAATGCCCTAATGAAGAAAACAAAACAGAAACTGGTTTGCCACTAGAAAATCATTTAACCCGTAAAAAGATCATTAATATCATACCTGCCATATGAACTAAGTTGAAACAAGTGAAACCTAATGATGTGACCTGTGTCACTCGCATTACTTCCTTAAAATTTAGAGGATCAATATTTCCTGCTAAAATGCAGAATAACATATGATGTTC
Organism: Geukensia granosissima; assembly: GCA_032357055.1. NCBI lineage: Eukaryota > Metazoa > Mollusca > Bivalvia > Mytilida > Mytilidae > Geukensia > Geukensia granosissima. The sequence continues at coordinate 10,808 of JAULBM010339382.1, forward strand.
TTACTGTATACCAAGTTTCGTTGAATTTGGTTGGGTAGTTTCAGAGGAGTTGCAATGACAAGGTCGTTTATGAGTATTTTCTAAGTTGCAAGGGACATAACTCCCACAAAAATGAGGGAATCAAAATTTCTTGGCGATATGCAAAACTACAAATGATGTCCTATCCACATACCAAGTTTCATAAAAATCGGATCAGTAATTTCAGAGGAGTTGCGATGACAAGCTCATTGGGACGGAAAGACAGACAGACGAACGGACGGAGTGACCCGACTCCTAGACCTGCTTCCGCCGTTGGCGACGCAGGTAAAAATTATGTCGATAGGTTTGGCCCCGAGGGCGGTAGGGGAATAGAAATAGGCCGTTCGGTTTCTCCGCCTGCAGGTAGAACCTCTGCTAAAGGGGAGTCCGTTGGATGGGCGCGATGTATTAATACCTGACCAACCCGAGAGTAGCTGTGTTGCTGGATTTCTCAGCCAGGATTGGTTTTGCAGGATGTATAAATCATCAACCCGTCTCGGACGAGAACGTTATCGCCGTTTCCAATCCTGGAAAAATGCCCAGTGTCTGCACGTTTTAAAATATTCTTTTGCAACAGTGCGAAATGAGTATTCCGTAGTTTACCAGTTGCTTAGGCTAACCATAACCAAACAGTCCCAATTTTGCATCATGGGGCTTTTTAATTCCCCCGTCTAAACACCAGCTACCCCTTTTATTATTAAATGTTGATAACTTGTTCTCATCCTGAATATGCAAGAAATATTTGCCACGGAACGTTAAACAACAATCAATCAATTAACCATATGTATTTCTTTGTGTTTATTGTTTGTTACATGTACATTTGATTACATTCAGGTAAGTGCGGTATTATTTTACGCGTACGCGATTTCTTTTAATGCACTTTGTGAGAAGCTTGTGATATCTGTATTCCTTTTACAAAAGTTTACCAGTGAGATGTAGGTTGTGATCATTTACGTTAGCAAATACGGGCAAACATAACTAGTTGTGAAATGTAAATCCCAAACAAAGGACCTTAAGGCACGACCCCATCTAAAAGTTAAACATTTATAGTGCATAAACAACCCTGTTCATTTTTAAATATCCAATTGAAAAAAGTATTATAAATATCTAAAAGTATGATTGAACGTGTCCACTAAATCCTGATTTGAAGGAACGATTTTTTCTCATAATCTGCAATTAATAACAATATTTTTTTTAATCTACTATGAGAGGAGCACAGTTTGTGCCCATTGGTATGCTAGTAAGGTGTCGAAATACTGTGCTGCCACATCTTACATAAATATTATCAAGAAGAAATTCGACCGATGCAGTCATTACAAGATTTGTCGCTATTTATTGCTGCATATGGAAGAACAACCAGACTTTTAAGATGACTAATTGATTAGATATGAAAACTTCTCCTTCAGCTTGTGTGGTAAAGTGGTTTAAAGAGTAGAAAAATCATCTGTCAATACAAGAAAAAGAAACATTGACAGCCCTTGGTTTTTCTAAAACATCAGTGAATTTTAAACACTCAAAAAGTAGTTGATAGATAATTTTTTTAACATTTATTACAGACCCCCCCGAGGGCGGCTGGGGTATAGAAATATATTGTTCGGTGTCTCCGCCTGCAGGTAGAACCCCTGCTAAAGGGGCGTCCGTTAGTTCGAGCTGGATTTATAAATACTCGAACTCCCCTTCTCAAAGGTTGTGCCGGGGAAAGAATAGGCACTAGGTATATCTGTCCTTGAGGCACTAGTCCTCTAAAAGGTGCGTCCCTGATTGTGGAGGATGTATAAATTCACAATCCGTCCTGAGGACCCCGTGTTTAGGAAATGCCACGTCCTAA
>JAULBM010339393.1:0-12653 GCA_032357055.1 Geukensia granosissima
AGTTTTCGGTTTGTAAGTTGGTTAAAGGATTCAGTACGGTTTTTATTTCCATTAAACAGCTTCGAAAGCTCGGAAAGGCCTTAAAAACCTTCCGCCTTCGGCGTCAGGTTTTCAATTGCTTCCCTCGCGCCTTCTCAGCTGTTTAATTGAAATAAAAACCTACCTTCATCCTTTAACCTATACATAAATACTAGTTTTGTAACTACATTGTGCTTATGGACAAAATAGATTGTACAGCAAAAACACCATTGCAATAATTATGTTGTTTTTTATCTAGATTCATGAGGATCAAATTTGAAAAGTAGCCAGTTTATTTAAGTAAGGTACCTTCTTTGTTGATTTTTAAATTCCTCGAGATCCTGGATAGTTGATACAATAAGTGTGGGTTCTTTTTACAAAATTTTTCCAATGTATGTCCAGAAAGAGGAGATTTTGTGCTGTGTTTCAGATCGTTTTTTATCTTCACCAGTGACTGCCTAATATTTTGCTGGGGTTGTTTTTATATTTTTTTCTTACAGGTGTAGACAGAGTTTTTAATTTTCCAATTAGGAAATCCACCAATGAGTTGGCCCTTCCCATTTTTGAAACCTCCATTAATGTGAGATCGAATAACATCGTCAGCACATAACGTGGTGAAAATTTCAAAACTGTATTTGTTATTTTGATAATAAGATTAACAGTTTTCTGTAGTTCATTGGCAGTAATTGGCACATTATTGATTCCTAACGAAGTTCGACGGTCAAGTACGTCAATATTACTATTGAGTGTAGAGACCCCGATTTTCAGCTTAACATGGTCAGCTATTAACTTAAGATTTGATTTGCGAGTCGAAGTGTTTACTCGGATAATTTTATATTGTCAGCCATGCAGGTAGTCTGAGGATTTGCCATATTACGGTTATTTTCATATCTTTCTTTTCCAAAGAATGGAAAATTATAATCTTAAAAACTGTGCTAAGGTCAAGCATTTTTCCATTGTCGGCAGGTAATCTACAAACGTGAACTATTTTTTCATTTCCAGATGACATTACCTTTTCATAATGAACATTAAAACACTGCAATAGATGCATTGATATTTGTATTTGTCAAGTAGTTGGTATTTTTGTGGGTAGAAATTCGATATTCTATTTAAATACTCCACCTTATTCTTAAAAAACCATGGAGAAACCTTGTTTTTAAAATTGAAAACTTTCCGTAGTAGTCTGACAAATTTTGCATTTTCAAATCGGTCTACTAGGGATGCTAAACAATAAAAGATTCTAAGATATGTCTCTTTTTCTTCAACTTAATATAATTCTGTCCTGAACTAGGTCCCATTTACTTGTGTAACGATGTTTTGACGGCTCAGTCGGATTATTGTTCATATGGTTTTCACATTTAAAAAAAAATGTGAGGTCTTTAATATGACCAGCAGTACTACCCGACAAAAAAGACTTAAACAATTTAGATCTTCTAAAGTAAGTCTATCTCCGTTACATGTTTCATGTGCCTGACCAAAGTCATGTCTTTGCCGTTTTCTTTATTTTACTTTCATATGTCGCTGCGCTGGATTATTCGGATTAGGGAGATGTCAGGGGCATTGACTGGGATACAGGAAAGATCGAGCACAAACATGACAGCCACTTTAAATTGCAGATGCCGCCAGTTTTATTCCTGGCAGACTGTGTGATATTATGTTGGATTCAGGAGCTACTGTATATTACGAAAAGGGCGTCTTTGTAGTCGAACGCTTTTGTCGCTCCATGGAGGACACAATTAAGAAAAAAAAAAAATTGAAATTATTCATACGGAACACATGTGCCAAATTGTTAATATGATTTTATAAGAAGCTCAACTCCTTCTGATATTGCCAAATATATTGTCGTCATTGCTGACAAAGCCCACACATCATTTTTTGTTTGTTAATCACATTGCAAAGACTGTTTGATAAAATTATTGGACGTTGACAATTCATTTGGCATCTCAACATATAACCCGATGACACTTAGACACAAGGAAATATTCCATGACAATAAGCGGTCAATGTTTCAATTTCGAATTTCAACCACGCAAAAAGAATTGATCTTTCCTCCTCCAGATGATTCAAAAGATACATAAATGTCTATTTTATCTATAAAAGCAATATTGCATGTACATTACAGGATAATAATAAAAATAATCCATAAAACTTTTTTCCAAGTAATTATTTTATGAGTTGTAAAAAACGGGCCTAAGAGTTACTATGAAATAAGCTATAATACAATGTTCCTAAGGCGGTCTACGGATTGTCATCCTTTTGTAAATGTTAATATAAATTGAAAATTCTTAATGTACAGAATTCGTTTTAAAATGCATTGAATGATATATTCTAGCTTCTGAAGTTTAATTCAGACAGAAATAGAAGAAAGATATCCATTCAAAAAGGAAAATCCATGATCCATAACAGGATTTCATTGTGTTGACCGTGAATGCGACACTTAAACTTTTCACTACCACGACATCAAATATAACCCTGCTTAAACAAGTTATTATAATCCATTTTAGTGCGACAGTTGAGAAGCACATTTGGTAAAGTTAATGACAACTCCACTGGTAAACTAGTTTTTCAAATCAATAGGCACTTGTTTATTATGAGAAATGCAAATGTTGTGATGGATACATGAACTAGTTGATGTGTATTTCATATCAAAAGAATATCTATAAAACGATTTAAAATGTCAGATATAAAACATGTAGTATTGGCTCTCTTGCATAGATTCTAGCCGAGACAGACCAAGGGGCGAATATCAAAACAGCATGGTCATCACACTTTATTTCACAATTCAAATTTAGTGCACGTAATTCAATTTATAAGACTTTTCAGCTCTTCGTCAAAGGCTTTTTAGGGCATTGGGACTTATTATATTCGTGATAAAAGTATAAGCATTTTTTCATAGATTGTTAAATAAATATATGTTTGCACTAAAACATTTAGACAATTCTCAAATGGGTATTCTACACTGGACCTTTAAAAAAGTTAGCTTCTGGTACTGACAAATAAATGTAGGTATTTAGATGTCCGTCTTTGGAATCAATAGATCAATAAACAGTATAGAAGGAAATTTTGTAGGTTTGATGGACATAAAAGCACACTACAGTCTATTCAGAAATGATTTTATCTCCTGACAGTTCCTCGTCACACAAAGTAGAGTCTCCCGTGTGGTGCGACCAGTTTTAATGCGTAATGGTAAAATACCAAATTGTGCAAATATTGGGGATTTGTTTTTACTTAAAATTTGAAAATGAAAAAATATGAGGTAAATGTCAGAGAGACAAGGAAAAACAGAGGTCTTCACAAGGCCTTGAACAAGGGTGGACTTCCACCCCCTGTAATAAGCTCGAAATAGCCCCATAGAGATAAATAATGTTTACGTAAAATAATACTGTTCTTACCTAAATATTCTTGTAATAATGTCCATTTAACAAAACACTAAACACAAAGACAAACCTATGACCACAATTCCTGACTGGGGACAGGCACATGATACATGTGATGGGGTTTAACTAGCAAAGTGGGTACCCCCCACCGCAACGAGTAGTCAAAGGAAAAACAAAAGCAGTAGACGAACTACAAAAATCACACAGAAAGCTGATTCTGACATACTGCTCTGCTACGCGTAACATAGTCTTTCTTTTCGGTTTTGAAGAAATTTGAGTTTCAATTTGGTATTTGCAAATTGCAAATCATAATGTCATTTTATCATAACAATGACTCATACCAGTTGTGTTCAGTACCTGCCTCCATCAGTGTTCCATACACAAAAGTCTATGACCGGAACAAGACAAGTAGTAAATCCGACATCTCTACAATCATGTTCTTTGGAAAGCACGGAACCGCCGAGTTCCGTATGAAATAACGAAGTAAATATTATCTTGCATAATGACACCACGATAGTTATACTGACTGACGTACTCCGATTGTTCTCTACCGATTTTAAAATACAAAGTCACTTTGCGGGATTCTGCCTTTTCAGAAATGCATCACTTTCCATTTTGTGCAGTTCTCACATTAAGCTCTTAGAATATGGATTATTCATAAAGTGTCCAGACAAAGCTGCATAACTGTTTTGATTTCGGAAAGACTGGCTATATCGTCGGATATAACAAAAACCATATAATGTTCATCCACATTGGTACCACAATTCAGTTGTTTAATATCCAACTAACGATCTTTGATAAACAAAGAAAAAATGTAGTGGATATGCCATTTGCATTGCCAAACAAGTTAGTTCGTATAAATCTTAAAAAAGATTTTGTATCTATATAAAGACTATCGTACTTTAATCTATTCCATTAGCGAGAAGTTTGAATTGTAAAAAGTCTCTACAGTTGTGATTCTCTGTCCTTAATTATTTTATTCAAAGTAAATGCGTAATCCCTACAAAACATGTCTCGTCTAAATTGGTTATGTCCATCACGGATAAGCTCTTCTTCTAGATTTTGTTTAACACAGGGCTGTCACGATATCAAGCAAATACTTCAAAAGTTCAGCAGTTGTCCAGATCTAGCGTCGTACTTCTATGGAATCAGAAATATAATAGCTCTTTTCCCAGTTTCAAAAACGCTCATAGCATTTCAGTAAGTGGTTCATTTTTAAAAAGTTAATTACAAATCTAAAATGCTTAAAATGAGAGTGGATGATATTATAAAATTAACTGATCTAATAGGGGATGGTTGGTCAAAACAAAAAATTTTACCCCACCATATTCTCTTGCGCATGTTTTGTAATTTTTGGGCTACTGCCTTCATAGTTTTACTTTCTTTACTTGTATTTTTAATTAAGTAATAGTAGTATTAATTTTTGCTAGTTGTTCGGAACAATTTAGAGCTTATCAGAATAAAGAGTGGACTTCTTTGTTTTGAACTATATTGAGACCCCTGTTCAGTTTAATTTCTAGATGGCTGTGGTCACTTAGGCATTTACCCCAAATCTATTCCATGGTTCTAATTAAAAGTTGATAATCTCTTTTCATTCATGTTAATGTATTTTTCTTTACAACTTCGCTTATGTCATAATCAATCAGAGCTAACGTCCATCTCATCTATTTTGCACTACAAAAAATTACTCTTCTCAATTATAACAAGGTAAAGTACACATACCACAGAAAAAAGACAGTCAAATTTCAAAAGTTCCTTTTACTAGCACTGGAATTGCTTAAAACTACTTAAGTCGATTTTAATTTCATTAAATAATGGATAAACGAAGCTGGCGTATTTATTTGTAAAACATAATATAGAAAGGTTGGTTTTACATTCCAAATCATCGTACGTCCGTACCTATGACTTCAAATTTGTATTCTGGTTTGCCATTTTTTTTCGCCTCTCATCACCAAAAACTTGGTTTTTAAACTAACGCCAGAATGAATTAACAAAGAAACTGAAATGGTCATTAGCAGTATACTTTTCTACATGTTGGATTCTACTTATTACAGTATGCTTGCACAAGAAAAAATAGATTAATCCGGATGAAAAAGTATATTTCCTCCACGATTATCCGCATTTGATCTTAATTTATCGTAAAGGTCATTTTATAGTAAAAAATGTATGGAAAGATAAACTAAAAACCAAATATCAATTAAAAGGCGCTATGACACGTTTTGGTCTAAAAAGACAAAAAGTTAACAGACTATTTAACTTAGAGCCCATATCAACTGTAATATAAAAATAGGAGATGTGGCATGATTGTCCATGAGACAGCCACCCACCCAATTTTTTACGTTTTTCCGTAGCGCGGCCTCAGTTAATTGTACTAGGCGTATATGAAATGCGGATTCTAAAAATTAAAGAGATCTTCATGCCAGAAATCTAAGTTCCGTTCCTCTTGTAATAATATAAAAATATTTGTTTTCTACACCAGTTACAACACTTCTTCCTTTTAAAAACTCGAAGAAAATTAAAAGCGTTTGCTCACATTTGTTTGAAAGATGGCAAACACAAGTACAAATAATTGGTTATGGGAAGAGAAAACTATTTCTTGTTATTAACCACTATGATTCTAGTGAACTTTTAAGAATGCATCAGCTGATTGCTTAATGTTTTGATTGAAAGCATTTTTGTAATGTTTGGCGAACGACTTTTAACAGACTATTAGCATTCCGAATGAAACCTACTATGCACCCCATCTCGCCGATTTATTCCTTTATTCTTTGAAATTGAACTCAGACATAGTCTTTAACAGAGAAAAGAGAAAGCTTGCTTAATCTCTTGGTTTCACGTGATGATATATAGAAGATGTTTTTTAGTGAATAGTTATAAACTTGTTGACTATCATGACGGCGTTACTCCCATTGGATCCGAAAATAAGGATATTTTAGAAATAGAAAGGCCGGATCAAAGATTAAACTTTAAGAAAAGAGAGATAAATTTGATTTTCCAATAGTTAACTTTCCGTTCATTGGTAGCCACATTCCAACCGCACTTGGATATGGAGTATTTATTTCTCAGATGATACGCTACCCTATTGCCTGTGCTTCCTAACAGGATTTTTGAATAGACGGTTACTGCTGACAAGAAAGCTACTTCACTAGAGAACTCAAGTGAAAGATTAAAGTCATCACTTCGGAAAGTTCGCAATCATGATTTGGTTGACCGGTATGAAATATCCGTTTCACAAATGACAATGAATATCTTCACACTGTCGTAACTTTGAATTTGTTCCTGTACCGTTGGATATTAAACCAGACAACATGTGGTATTAGTCCATATATTCCATGTTTTGTCACTGATCTCACAGGTTAAAGGGGGGGGGGGGGGGTTGAGTGCTCACAAACCGGTTAAACCCCGCCGCATACCTATGTGCCTGTCCAAAGCTAGGAACCTGTGGTCCAGTGGTTGTCGTTGTTAAATTAGTCATTTATTGTTATTTGTTCACAATTTTTGCAATAGATTATGTAGATTGTCGTGTTTTATGTATATATTTCACATTTTGTATTTCGGAGCCTTTTACGGATTCCGTGATGGTATGGACTCTGGTTTATTGTTGAAGGCCGTAATGGGACCTGTAGGAGTTTGGATTCTACTGTCATTTAGTGGCTGTCTCGTGGACAATCATGCCACATCTCCCATTTTTATATACTAGCTTTGACTACCGATAAACTAGTTGAACGGGAGTTGCTTACCCTTCCGGTGAACCTGAACTCAACTTTTTTTGTAGGATTCGTGTTACTCAAGCTTTAGTTGTCAGTGTATTGTTTTGTGTACTACGTTTGTCCTCTTCATTTTATTTTCATGTTTTTGTCTGCCTTCTGTCTTAACGATTTTTGTCTGTCACTTTGGTAGCTTCGAATTCTTTTTATTCACATCCTTGTATTATTATATACCAAATAACACCTCATTAACACTGTCTAAGAGTAAATAATATTTTTTCATCCTTGAGAATAATTTTGATCTTTGATACAGGTTACAACTTTGTCTCACTAAGATAAGTCACGAACGTCAATCATCTCGATATTTGACGTACATAATGTATCTTTATATTATCAATAATACTGGCGGCGCTAAAAGGCCTTCGTAGTGTTAATGATGACCAAAAATAGCATTAATTGATGTCTCAATGGGTTTTGTAACGAAATGGGCATTTTAAGCTTTCATCCAGTTATGGCATGAAAAAAAATCAAGAACTTTTATGATTTTCTGTATGAAAGGTCCTTTAATCTGGCGCAGAATCGACAAAACTGAGAACCTCGGTGAACATTGGGTGCTTTTCAAGATCTTTTTTACTTGATAGTAGAAACTTATATATTTTTTGTTATCTTATTGGGGAATTGGTTATCACATGACCATTTGTGTATAAAATGTCGTATTGCACATTTTGAAAATTATATAGAAAAAGGGATATATATGGGTCCATATAAAATGCAAACAACTATGGGCTGCCTTCAATAATAGACACCTACAACAAGCTGTAAAAGGCCACAAGAATAGAAATAGAAGCATATAGCAAGTTTGAAAAAAAAGATATTTGTGATTCTTGTGTTTATAAATATCAATATTTTTTGAAAATATAAATATTTCAGGAACAATTTATTCATATATTTGCAAATCTATGAAATCTACCTTCATGAAAAATTGCAATTATTAAGACCAATGGCATCTTGCAATGATAAGAAATACATTGCTGTTTTAACAATTGAATAATTATTACAATGTGGCTATATCCCGAATTACATTTGTGGTTGATATGAAAAGTAAATATATGGCATTCACGCCAAGGAGACCGAGACATGTCTCACAAAGCAGATACAGCGTTATATACCGGAAAATACTTAGCTTCAATTATACTGAGTTTCTGTCTTTCTAGTCAGTAAATTGTTTCCCGGGGTATTCTTCTTGACTCGTTAATCCCGGATTTGTCGCTTGGTCGACCCTTTGTTTTTTATCGCTTCCGTTGCTTTCTCACTGGTTTCCTACATTTCCTTTTCCTAAATATAGATATTTAATCGATATTAAAATAAGGAATATGACAAGCTTGACAAAGAATATTTACACTTACAGTTGCAAATTTTAGTTTTTGATTTTCATGTTTGCTTCATTGACTGACAACCGCATTAAGTCAATGTCTTGTTACGTCCCATTTTCTTAAGCCTTGTTGCTTCTCCTGTTACCCACACTGACTAAAATCGTCTTTATCTACCTTTAAGCTTCGAAATATGAAAAACTGCAGCTCTCAAGTCCCCAAATAACAAAAAAGTTAATAGGTTTTCAGTTAATAAATGATAAAAAGATTTCGAATTGATTGATTGATTGATTGCTGATTAACGTCGAGTGGCAAATATTTCATGCATATTCAGGACGAAAACAAGTTGAACAATACATCAATATGCAGACTGTGAGCAAGGGACCGGTAAAGGAGGGACTTTTAGACTGCCGCTGGAAAAATTGCGGGTTGGATATGGGCGAAAATTTTAGCCTTGTAACTGGCCGCCTACGGATCACTCAAAATGAGATGTTTCAAGGGATCTTTAACGTGCTTGTGACGTGGCATTTCCTAAACACGGGGCGTCTTTCACGTCTCCCTCTTGACGGATTGTGAATTTATACATCCCCCACAATCAGGGATGCCCCTTTTAGAGGACTAGCGCCTCCAGGACGGAGATACCTGGTGCCTATTCTTTCCCCTGCACAACCTTCGAGAAAGGGAGTTCGAGTATTTATACATTTAGCAGGCGGAAAAACCGAACGACCTATTTCTATACCCCGGCCGCCCTCGGAGGGAAAAGATTTCGAAAATGGCGCAGACTAAAGTAGTTAGTAAGGTGACAAACAAGACAAAATCCAAAGGGGTCGAAAGACAAACAACAATACACTACTACGAAACTTAAAGCTGAAACGATGTCGCTCCTAGGTGCTTCGAAAGGTTGAAAAGATACTGTTACCCTCACCGATTAGTGATAATTTGCTGAAGGATGAAAGGGGGAGACCAGGCAAGCAATCTAAATTGAAACTTGGCTGGTCAAGTTTTGTATTACTAAATTGTCGAAATCTCAAAGGCTTTTGAAAAAGATAATTGCTATTGTTAGGAAAGGAATCCACCATCACCCTCAATTTCAAAACCAACAGGGTTCTTCTCTTTTCATATTCTTCCGTTTTGAAGGTTTAATTCTTAACCCTAGATTCAAATATGAAACCTAACTTTAACATTCTATTTTTATGCCTTCTCCCCGAGAGCCAGGGGTAAGAAATAGGTCGTTTGGTTTATCTAGTAGAGCTTATGTTAAAATGTTACGTTGGAATAACATGAAGTATAAATATTTAACGTTCCTTTCCCCCAAAAGTGTCATGGTAAGAATAGGCACTGGATTCTTTTCTGGAGGCACAGAACTCAAAAAGGGAATTTTTATGTGGGGTAGTTTATAAATTCAGGTTTTCTTTCATATCAATGCTTTTTTAGTTATAAAACCTTGACCTTAGATGCACTATCAATAGGGTACCTTGCCACCAGTTTATTGAAGATTCAAGGAAAGGTAGTGTCAAGAAACAGACTTCGATCTTAACTGAATTCAACCCTCATCTTTAGAAACAAAGCTTTTTTTCAAAATAATTGTGTTTTCATGACGGTAACCGTGACTTTGACTTACTGACGTTTATTTAGAAGTTTCAGTGACCTCCGTCATTCTGACAAAAATTCAGTAACGCTCTTCGACTATATATTCTAATTTTGAGTCATGTGTAGAATACCCATGCGAAAGATTCAAAATGCAAAGCCCAAAAAGCCAGGACAATCTAGAAACAAACAAGAGAGAAAAAGCAAACAAATATAACAAAAGCTTGGACTCTAGACTTCTTTAACAGGATTAGGGTGTGGTGCTCCGGAAGGAAATGTACCCTCTGTTACGCAGATGGCACTGTCATGGAATTCTTTAACTCTAATCCGGGTTAACGTATATCAAAGAGGTAACTTTATTGTCGAATTACCGGTAACATGTCCATATTCAAGACACAGTTCGGAAGCATACCTTTTTCTTTAACCTATATTTTAATAACAATGTGGACCCTACATCTAGACACACTGAACTCATAATCAAAACGGTTTTACTGTTTTTTTCTCCATTTGCTTTTGTTTAATATTGATCAGGCAAATGTTCTTAAAATTAAATAACACATTTGACCTAATAATTTAAAATGATCTTTCATTCCCCCCTTTTTTTTATCTCACTTGTTCAAAAAAATCTGATGAGGTATCAAGTTATCTGTCCGTCGTTTTGCATATATACGTGTAGTTATTTTAAAGTATTACTCTTCGTGTAAGAATCTTTCATTATAATTTCAATTTTACTATTTTTACATAATTTTACAAAGGACAGATAATGTTGATATAATATGTGAATGCATATTAAACGCTTATCCATGTAATATGCTTGCAAAAGGCTGTCTTTAAAAAATCATGTGATAATTAATGGAAGGGGTTTTCTCACTTTTATTGACAATGTGGTAAACATTCAGAGTAATAATAACAAAAAATTGTGAAATCCGTGTAATTTGCCAAAATATGTCCCAAGGTCCTCCAGGTCGTGCATTATGCCTTCAAACCTTGGGACATATTTTGGCATATTACATTGAAAACACAATATTATCTACACCGATACTTCTTGACCAGTTAAGACCTAACTTCTGTGCAATGGTTCAGTCCTCTTTCAATCGATATTGATATCCAGGAAATCTTCTTTCTATGCGTATTTTTTTTTATTTATTTAAATTCAGGTACACTCTAGTACAACAACAATTTTGAATTTAACATTTTTTATATTAATGCAAGACAATACGCCTTGTTTTTGAATATGTATAATCTTGAACGGGATTTTCATTCATGTTTTAATTTACAACTGGGATTCATAGACAGACTCAAGGTAAAGTTAAAATCTGAAATCAATGTTAGGTTTAATCCGACAGTTACAAGCAGATTATAGACAGATTAGTGAAGCAACATCGACATTCTGAAAAATCCACGTTCCAAAGATAAAAGATTTTTTCCCTCGAGATTTTACTAATGTTTACATGTTTATTTATTTCAAATATCACTATTCGATTCACTGATCCAACCAAAGCCTTCGATTTAGGGAAAAATTTTAAGACGTATATCGATCACTTTATACGGGAATCATAAATCACAATCCTAAGACAGATTTAGTCAACAATCTCTGTTAACGGTCATTATTTTGCAATATTATCTGAAACAACTATATTAAACATTCAAACTTTGCTAGTTTGTGTAAAAGGGTTATAAATACTGGTGTAATACCCATCACAGACAGCAGATTATCATTTCTCGCCTATGAGATAGGGAAATCTCGTGAATTTTGGGGTGGGAGATCTCCTTATCTTGCACACCTATCCCACCCCAACGTGCCGAGCGTTTTGACGAAATGGCTAACTCCACCTCATCACGGTTTTGGCAAACAAGACTTATTTAACCAGTAAAAATCAACCAACCTTGGAGTTATTTGATAAAAAACATCCTCAGATTTGCTAAAAAGTAAGTATTTGGAATTTTTAAACAGAATCGCTGGTTTTCTCAATGATCTGTTGTGTTGACAAAAGACAGGAAAACATTGAAGACATTTCTTTTTAAAAGGAATTCGAAGATACTAAAGGGGCAGAAAGAAATCGTTAAGTCGGAAGACATACAAGACTCAAACTGATTTTCAAAATTAAAAAAAAAACTATTTGGCGAGAATAAGTATCAGTTCCTAGTGAAAAGTCTCGACTGCCCGGCCTCGGGTACTATATCTGTGTTCATCCCGAGGGTCTGTCGGGACCAACCTATCACGCCTATTCAGTGGGGAAAGATACTAGATAGCTTGTTTTTTTTTCTGAAATACAAGCTGTTTGTTTGTTTTTTGGTAAAGCTGCAAAGTAAAACGCCTTTCACTTGTATCGCGAAACCAGACATGAAGTAATAGTTTTAATATATTAAAAAAAGTAGACTTACATGGCGAATGTTTTGTCGATAAAAAGTAGATAAACTGAGAGGTTAAAACTTCAGTCTGGTATAACACATTCGTTGTTGCGTGAACCGATTACGGTTCACGCATCCTACATTGGCGAGTTTATTGCAATGACTATGGGCCATTCGGATTCTCTCAAATCGTAATACTCGTAATGCATCGACTTTTTACTTAGAATTATCATATGGCATTG
>JAULBM010339404.1:0-12652 GCA_032357055.1 Geukensia granosissima
CTACAGAAACAGAAAGGTCAGCTTCTTACCTAGACTTACACCTAGAAATTGACAGTAAGGGCGGGTTAAGAACAAAAATTTACGACGAGAGAGATGACTTTGATTTCCGATTGTGAACTTTCCGTTCATTTCTAGCAACATTCCAGCCGCACCTGCATACGGAGTGTATATCTCTCAATTATTATGCTACTCCAGGGTTTGTGCTTCCTATCAAGATTTTATTGATAGAGGGTTGCAGTTGACTAGAAAGCTACTGAGCCAAGGGTATATCTCGAAGTCGAGGGACAGGAAATGTGCGGCTACATTTTAAGAATAGATGTTTGTAATTTACACCTTTTGGATAGTAATCTCATAACCAATCATACCATATATTTTTATATGTATGCGTTAATATGAGAATCAAGTTTTCCCGGATAAAATCTCGAAGTTGAGGGACAGGAAATGTGTTGCTGCATTGCAAGAACAAAACCAACCCTGTAGATGTTTAGAATTTACGTTTTGGATAACTGTCTCATAACCAATCATGCCATATATTACATATTTATATAAGTGTAAATGAGAATCGAGTTGTCCCGGATAAATTGGCCGCGCTCTTTTTGCATAGTAAGTCAAACATTGAAGGAGACATATAAATAATGGGTAGTAGATATTAATGGCTGCTAGATTCATTTTATTAATCAAAATGTCTTGAAAAATATGGTGCAAAAGATTACATATTGATACATCAGTTGCAAAAGTTTTCGGTAAGTTTGGTTAACACATTTTGAGGTTTTGGATGAGTATTGAAATCATTTACGCAATATTGCAAGTAAAAATTAACAGCATTGGATTTCTGGACACATAAGGAAATTGTTAGCCACTACTCACTGTGTTTATGCCTGTTTAACAGAGTAGTGTTACAAAAAAGATTCAAAAATTTTTAAAAAGTCTGTAAACAGGAAGTAGACTTGCGAAAGGCTTGAATGTAGTCAGCGCGGTATGGGACCCCTTCTTTAGTAATATTACAAATATTAAATGAGTAGTATCTGATAAAAAATGCAACGATTTCTTTCGGTTTGACGTACGGATCGACGGATACAGGTAGAACAGCAAAACATTTTCGGATCGGGTATGTATAATAAAACAGGAGATGCAATGCTACATTTATTGATTTAGAAATTGTAACTGTTTGCTTTTTTGTTGAGTGTATAAGGAGTAGAAGCAGATTAGAAATGCCTCCGTTATAAATTGCAAAAAGTCAGAGTGTTTATTTCCTGCAATAATAAAATAGAATGTGCAATACCACCTCTATTAATGAGGGTGCTTTACAATTTAGTTTTTTGTTGAATGCTGTAAAAGAAGAAGCAGATTGGAAGTTATTGACCCTTTTCAACATATTGCACAATTTCACAAAATATTTACAACACTGAAGTCTGGGAAACAATAGGAAGCGTAATTTTACATCTTTTGATGAAGAATATGTGCGAGTTTTTATTCCAAATGTCTATTTAAGACGGAGACGCAGATAAGAAACGGTTGCCCTTTTATTTACTGCGTTTTAGACTACAGCCAGATTTAAGATATCTTCTAATAAAATATAAAAAGATATGAAACGCCAAACTTAATAAAATCTGTGAAAGTTTGTTAATAATCTGTTCAGTGGTTTTAGAGTAAATGTGGTTATGAAAGATTTCGTCGCTGACAACGACGACACGAGACGACACCGTGACCTCTTTATGTCGTCCTGCTAGAAGAATGCGCCAAACTTATACCACATCTCCCATTTTATAAATATTAAAATGTTTCTAGTACCTTTGAATGCCTTTAGTTTGTATAATATATTTTGTCTTAAAAAGAATAAAAGGTTGTATACAGTAAAACTTTAAATTCGATTCAAAAACTATCCACTGAACTTGAAATCAAGAATAATACAAAACCAGTTAGTTCTGTTTCATGCCCAGAGTTACATTTAGAATTGCCAGCCGGTTTAAAACTAGAGGGTGATTTTGGTTTTGCCATTGTAAAATTTCTCTTCAATTTTGGCAATATTCCACCCGCATACTGCAAACTCTGTTTATATTTTTCAAACTGCGATGTACTCCAGGCCTTGCGTTTCCTGTACAGATTTTATTGATAGAGGGTTTGTACTGACAAGAAAGCTATCAACCAAGGATATTGGGTGGAAGAATTAAATTCAACACTTTTTGTTTGCCATCTTAACTTGATCGATACGAAAATATCTTCCCACTGTCGTAAATTCGATCCCTTTCGAATGGCAGTTGTGTCTTCTACTGACTGTGACTTACCAACTGCTTTTGTTACCGAGTTATACGCGGAAATCATAAGTGGAGCAGGAGCTACTAACACTTTCTTCTAAAATCACCCTGGCTTTCTTAGGTTAATGTAACTCTAGCTAAATTTTTTGTGTGTTGTTTTCTTTCGTTAATGGTATTGTCTGTTGTCGGACTACGATTTCGTCTTCATCTTTTGTATCTTTTTGGTATAAACTATACAAAAGGTTTTTATTTACTAGCAAATTAAAATGTTTTTGAACACTCGGCAGCTACTGTTGAAAGCCAAGCTGTCAAACGGTTGAAAGCTTTTAACCACTAGCCAGTTTTCGCTGAACCCTTGAACGCGAGCGTTGAACACTCGTTAGCTTCAATTGATTCCTCGAAAGCCTGCATGCAATTTCCAAAACTTTAAAATAAATGCGACTGAGAAAACACGAGTATCACCGGAAACATTAAGATGTAGTTAGATTGTATGCCTGAGGTACGAACCAGAGAGAGATTCAAAAGTCAACTAATATTACGTCGAGAAGATGGTGTACATATTTTTAAAGAGTTTTATTTTGTTAATTTTTTAGAAGATGCCATAAAATTAACAGGTGTTAGCTTTATTGCAATATGGCTTCATCATTACATCGGGCCAAATGTTTATTGTCAGATATCAACAAGGTATCAATACACACAGAAATGTTTGATTGTTAGCAAATTAGTACATGTACATGATTCACGGCTTATGAATGATAATAAAGAATATGATTGTAATAATAATACAACTTACCAAATATTTTTATAATAACTATTTTTATCATTATATTAATTCTTTTTATTATTATAATTTACATTATTATTTATTATTAGAGGTGATGAAAATAAAATAACATAATTGCAATATTAACATGATTTTTGACGAACCTATCCTTGAACTCAATCTGGTGAGCGTTTAAAAGCTTTCAACGAAGGTTGGCTAGTGTTCAAAATGGGCTAGAGCGTGTTCAACTTTAACTAGCTGGATTCAAATCGTTGAAAGCTTTTGGCTGTCAAAAATATAAAAATAGGAGATATGGCATGATTGTCCATGAGAATGTCACCCACAGAAGACAGTAGAATTTGAACTTATACATGTTCCATTACGGGCTTTAACAATGAACCAAAGTCCAAACCATAACGGAAGCTGTTAACAGCCCCGAAATACAAAATGTGAAACTATACATAAAACACGAAAATCGACCTAATCTAACGCAAAAATTGTGAAAACGACATCCACTGGACTAAAGGTTCCCGGCTTGAAACATGCATATTAATCGGTTTGTGATCACTCAACCCTACCAATTAAATTTACGCTATTAACAAGAATGACAGTATTAGTTACAATAAAACCATGTTTTAAGATTTTATAATAATACTGTGACGGTATCATTTACGGATAAGTTAACTTAGATAAATTTGGGGATTTTGTTTAAATTTTTGATCTTTATTTACTGAGTTTCCGTAGAAAGTAGGATATGATATCCCATGTTTTATAAGATGATTATAAGAACGGCCGAAGAGCGTTCAACGATGGCTGGCCAATTAAACACTACCTAGCTATTGTTGCTAGCAAAATATCAGTCTCGCTTATAACTTTCGCCTACATGTAAGTCGGGTTATCCCTCGTGAAAGAAACGCGTTTCTAAGTTTAAGAATTTATTCGGTAGTTATAATAAAATGAGAAGTTTGTTCTTAAAGGTCCATTTACATAAACTAATATTGTAATACTAATAGGAATATGAAAAGAATGCGGAAGATTTTTCACTTTCTATTTATTACTTACCTTCCTATTTTATGACCCAATGGTCCGAAAACATTGGTTCCAATTAAATAAGAAATACTGGCAGGTAAAAAAGCTGCACCTGAAAAATTCAAAATGTATTTATTAAAGTATTTACCATTCAGTTTATTTCTACACTCTTATGATTAATTGAACGTAAAAAGGCATATAAATATATAAGGTTGACACAGCATCTCGATAGAAAATTTACAAATGACGGTTAAATAACAAGTGACGCAAGAATCCAGCCTAATATTTCTTATTTGAGACTTCTTCATGCTTCATTTCATTCTTTTCTATTTTTTACGATGAATCAAAATTTTCTGTTGAATTTCACAAAAAAGCAGATGTGAAAAAGATCTATTTGAAGATCCATACAGAATTGTCAAGGCATTCCTTGTTGTAAATGGTGGCAAGATCTATTAGAAGATCCATAGAGCAGTTTCAAAGTATTACTTCTTGTAAATGGTAGCAAGTTCCATTGGAAGATCCATCCATAGAGCACTGTCAAGGTATTTCTTGTTGTAAATGGTAGCAAAATCCATTAGAAGATCTATAGAAACTGTCCAGGTATTCCTTGTGGTAAATGGTAGCAAGATCCATTAGAAGATCCATAGAGCAGAGTCAAGGCATTCCTTGTTGTAAATGGAAGCAAGATCCAAAAGAATATCTATAGATCACTGTCAAGGTATTCCTTGTAAATGGTAGCAAGATCTATTAGAAGATCCATAGAGCAGCTTCAATGCATTCCTTGTTGTAAATGGTAGCAAGATTCATTAGACGATACATAGAGACTGTCAAGGTATTCCTTCTTGTAAATACTAGCAATCCATTAGACGATCCATAGAGCAGTGTCAAGGAATTCTTTGTTGTAAATGGTAGAAAGATCCATTAGACGATCCATAGAGACTGTCAAGGTATTTCTTCTTGTAAATGGTAGCAAGATCTATTAGACGATCCATAGAGCAATGTCAAGGTATTCCTTGTGGTAAATGGCACTATCAATATATTCCTTATTTTAAATGGTGGCTTGAACCATGTGAAAAATCCATAGAACAGTGTAAAGCTATTCCTTCTTGTAAAATGTGTCAAGAAATACCAAGGGGATATTCGAGGAAAAGGGAAAACGTAAAAGTACTGACAAACTCTGGAGAACAACGAGGACAAGACCAAAACGACAAAAACACAACACTAAAAACTTAAAAACAAATGAACAACATGGACCCTACCAAAAAACTGGGGGTAGACTCAGGTGCTCCGGAAGAGTTAAACTTTAGGGTTAAATTCAGGTCGTATGTTACCCTACTCTTTAGTGAAACAAATCTACTTTTTGTAAAATATCAAAAAGTGTACAACGACGGCGAATTTAATGTATCAAAATTCATGTATATATACATCCATTTAAGCTCTCTAGCCACTCCTCATCACAATTTTTTCAAGAAAAAAATTAAAATAAAATAAAAATACAGAAAAATCTATAAAAAGAAATTTAATTTGCCAAACTGTTTTGATACAAGGCTACTTGTAGGCGAGAATATTTACAGTATAATTAATTAAATTACATCATTTACTCATTATATTAATTAACTTCTACACACATGACCGACCAGTCTACACGAAATGTTGTCATTTCAAACGCCAATTTATCATAAAAAAACGTGTCTTTTTAAAAATCTATGTAATTTTTTTCATCTTCATAGTAAAAGACAAAGGACACAAATTTCATATAAATCTACGTTAAGAAAGAAAAAAAAAAAAAAAAAACAAAACTATTATGAGATAAACATCCAAATATTCTAATTACTTCTAGTTGACGGCAAAAAACTCACTTCTGTTTGATAAACTGTCATCTCTTCTTTTATTGCAGAAAAATGAGATTTTATGGTATTGTTGCTGAATTTTGATATTTTAGCAGAATAATTGAGAATTTGTGGCGTTGTTACACAAAAGCACAGAAATTGAGGGGTTTGGTGACCGAGTGGTCTAGGTAGTTGATTTAAACTTGCTTATACAGATCATTAGAGCTTATCACCTATACGGCATGAGTTCGCCCCTAACCTTGTACCATACACAAAATGGCGGTGTATTACTGACATCGCACATGATAAGATTTGTTAGTTACCTGCCAAAAGTAGTTGGTCCTCTCCGGGCAACCCAACTTCTTCCACCCGTAATACTTACCACCTGAAATTTTGTTGAAAGTGGCGTTAAACCCCTATCAAACAAGCAGAAAGAAGAATTAATAGTGTTCAGTCATTGTTGCAGAATAAAGAGTTTTTGCTGTATTTTGGTCCAGATGCTATTTGCAGCATAATATGTGTAAATGTGTGTGTGTAATTGGGATTTATAGATGATTGTCATAAACAATTATATTAAATTAATTGAATAAATAGCTGCTCAAACTCTCTTTCCGATAAATCTATTGTCTGCTACATGTTTTAACCTGTTTCCCTACTTGTTTTCCTTTGATGTACTATTTATTAATGTTTGTTACCCAAAGTAAACGTTTTGGAAAATTTGATTATGAGGAGCAACCTCTCACCAGAAGCATTTAAACCAAAACGCAGGAAGACCAAGATCCAAAGATAGTAAAAAGTATTACAAAAACAAACCGAAAAGGTAGCCAAATCCAGCTGATAGGAATCTACCATGTACAATGTCCGTTCCGGAACATACTAACAAGAGTTCGACATCAACGACACATCTGGAAACCCAACATTTACACCTACTACACTTTCTAAAGATAAGATCCTTTTAACAACAGGTCGGTTCAGTCTTCGTTTGGTATTGGTATCAAAGACGACGAGTCGAATTTTGCTTCTTTATTCTAAATAGTAAAACTACACAAGTGTCAATATCAAGAAAGATATATAGCGGGTTTATCCAGGTGTTTCTAAATTACAACTATACTGTCAACAGTCGAGGAAGATCTTCGGAAGAACTGTGAGAAAGCGTACTCAACAAGCGGTGTTAATCGAATGTTGATATTAAAAAAATCGAATGATCTGCTTTAATACCTCAAATCCGATTCTTTAAAATTTTTAAAAAGTTTTCAAAAGTTTGACTTTTTAACTCTTCATTCAGAACTTAATGACCGTCTCAAGAAAATGATATATCAGTTGTTTGTTAAACAATATGGAAATTACTCCTCACATGGGTATTCGTCACTGGACTAAAGAAATAAATATTTGGTTTTAGGTAAAAAGATGCCAATCTTTGTAAGATAACGCTTCGCTTGTTATAATTGAATACACTGAATGTGATATTCTTGAAATGCTGAATTTTGTAGGCGAGTTTTCAACAGACCGTTCCATTCCAATGGGCACAGGTTGTGCAGCCCTTTTAGTCGAGCTTTTTTGTACACTTATGAAGTAGAATTATTCAGGGACTCCTGTGAAATAACAAAAAGAAATTGGCCAAATTTTGTAATTTAATTTTTCGCTATATAGATGATGTTTTGTCATCAAATAATCCTACGTTCAGTTAGCATCACAACCAAATATATTCCAGCGAACTAGAAATTTCGGAGACCACAGACTCAACAAAATCTGCTTCATACCTAGATTCATTCCTCGAAATTGACCAAGAGGGAAAATTACGACAAACTGGTTGACTTCAATATGTTCCACTTTCCTATTGTAAACTTATATTTATGCTTCCCTTACCTGCGTTGTTTATAATCAGGAGTTTATTTTATACTTTCCAAGTTCCTGTTCCATGTACCTGGATTTTCTAAAGAGAGCAATTCTGTTTTCGCATAAATTACTAAAACAAGAATAAATCACATGAAGGTTGAAATCGTCCCTATTTAAATTCTATGGTCGCCATCATGAGTTGAGTGATCCATATGATATCAGTGTATCTCAACTAGTAATGGACCTGTAACTAGTAATGCAAAAATAAGTTGACATCTTCTTCTCGGATTTACGTTAAACCGAATAAGGGTTAAAGGATTTCACAACTGGTGTTGTGCACAAGGCAAGGGATGGGGACCCTTCCGAAGAACCTGATCAAACTCCTGTTTTGTAAAGTAGTTCGTGGATTCCAAGCCTTTGTTCCTTTTGTTTTCGTTTCACCTTTTAGTTTATTTCAAATTTGTTTTGTCTCCTTGAACTATACACTTTTGGTCTCTCTTATTGGTATTCTACACCGTAATTTTAAGGGTTATAGAATAAAAAAAACGGAAATCTTCATAAAACAATTTGTGGTGAAATTCATGTCAGACAAGTCTGACGACTAGGTTGTTAAATACCATCCGGGACATCTGGTCCACGAGCAGTGACATTGACCCAATGTTTTCAAAATACAGGTTTACCAATGTTAAACGAACATTGGAGATTTGATTATACATGACACGTGTTTCATCAAGTAACCTCTCGTTAGCAGCATTTAAACCAAAGACCAAAACGTAGTCAAATAGTTTTATTTGTTTGGAACGATTTAGAGCTTGTCAAAAGCACTGGGATTCTATCCTTGTTAATGGTTTTGTGACGACTCTGGATTAAAACATTTCATCGGTTTCTTACGGAAATAGAATATAGGGTTTGTTGATATTTACTCGATATCTTCCTCTTTTGTTCCTTCTGTTTATCAGGACAAAAACCTCTCAAGTAATAGAAATAAGACGCAATTCAAATTGTCATTTATATCAGACAGACTTATGTTTGTGAGTATTAAAAAGCAAGATTTTCTTCATTTTTCTATCAAAGTATTTATTTTGGGGGCCTTTTACAGCCTTATGGTGTGGATATATGTCGATTTTAGAAGGTCATATGGAAACCTGTAGCTGTTTGTTATTATTACGTTTGAGATTGCTGTCCCACATTAAATCATACCACATATCAATTTTCGTTATATATTGTTACCATTTTAATAAATTACTGCTTACCATTTTAGTTTAATATAGTTTTAACCATTTTTATAACTGTGTAATAATACATTATTACCAAATTGAATATCGTGTTCATATCATGAATTTCACCATACAGTGAATACTTGTTTTAACGAACAACTATTCTTCAGCAACATTTGAACCAAAACAGTTGAAAGCAATAGAAGAAATTCCCATATTTCAACAAATCGAAATACGAGGCCAAATCCACCGGAAGAATCCATGTGGAATACAAGGAATTAACCTTTCCGCGAATACCAGGATTTAAAAGTTAAATACATACCGTAAATATATAAAATAATATGTGAGAAATTTCATGCCAAACAAATCTGACAACTGAGCAGGTGATTACATCGGGGACCTCTGATTAATTTTATACATCTAAATAATTGTTACCATTTTTTTGTATCGTAGCACACATTTCTGTTATTTTTGAAACAATTACTTGTTGTTACCATTTTAACAATTTTAGGAAGAAAAGGGCACCAGCAACGTGACAAAAAAGACAAAGTTTAAAAAGACTCTGAGTGCATGAGAGATGCACCTAGTGAGGGTTTATATATATATGGTCTTTATATATGGCAGTTTTTCATAATACGACACTCTGGATAGAATTTTCATTAATAATATTATTGTTTAAATTGTTCACAACAAAAGAAAATGTATTATAATTGTTATGTGAAATGTGCCATAGAAGTGTGACTTTAGTGAAGCTTATTGAATTATTTTGAAGCTTGGTCAATAAGTCTCCCTATACAGAATAATCTTGTTGAAATTTTGATTTGAAGGTCAAATGTCAAGATCACAATACTTAAAGATGTCTTTGTTTGACAATCATAGTTTCTATAAAGAAATTTGAGAGTGACTCTGAATCAAGCAAAGAAACCATCCATAATTATTATTCGATATTTTTATTCGATTGTATTTTAAACCAAGAAGTAGAGATATTTTTTTCCGTAAAATTAACTTGTCAGACTTGTCTGACATGAAATTTATCTAACAATGTTTTACAAAAAAATTGATGCATTTGCAAAATTCTAAAATATTGAAAATACGGAAAGGCCTTGAAAAGTAGCGCACTTAGTAGTGGTTTACCGTCGGATTTGGCTTCCCATTTCGATTTGTTTGGATTTGAGTGCTTTTTTTGCTATGTTTGAATCTTTGACTTCCTATGTTTTGGTTCTAATGCTACTGATGAGAGGTTACTCCTTGAAATGTACATATAGCATACCTAAATTTTCCATATTTATTTAACATTGGTAATTTTGTATTTTGATATGAATATAGATAAATAGGGATATGACCCTAAAAACCCATGTCTTATAAATATAGTTATAAAGTGCGTTCAAAACCCAACCAATATATCTGTTTCTGGAATAGCCTAAATTCAAAATGAAATCTTCAGTATTTTTTACATAAATGTGTACAAAGTTACATTTTCAATACTTATTACTTACTTAATTTCAGGAGGAAGACCTTCCAGTAAGACTATATTGGTATTTCCTATATGAGCTGTTACTGAAGATTCAGAAGACTTTCTGTGGAGAAAACCTGTAAAACAAAACATATAAAATTACTGTTTATGTTCTTATATACATTCGAACTTCGCTGGCTCGCACTCAGATTGCTTGAACACCATGGATGGGTGGAACTAATTTTAAAATCCCAATAATTTTCATACTTGATCTAACTTAATAAAACCCAACTTTCTCGAACTCTCCAACTAATGTTAACTTTACAACACCAGACTCAAACTTACCTGTAAAATTAATCATGACCTTTCAGAAGGTTAACTGATTACCACAGTTTGTGATTTGAGCACAGAAGTGACAATGATGGATAATCATTAGATAATTGTTTTTTATTGTCATATAATTAGAGAAGACCGATGATTAAATTAATCTTTTGTTATTAATGTTGCTAAATTTGGGTTGTATAAACAAAATATTCAGAAGTTCAAACATCATTTTCTCAATACTGCGGCTATATGTACATACCAGACTTTCAGAAGCAATACAGAAATTTTTGTGGAAATGTTTCAACTCTGATTCTTGGTCCCTTTGAGTTTGAGCCACCGAGATTTGACTGTAGTTTTAAAGGAATATGTAAAGCTTTTGGTCCTAAAAAATTGCTGAAGGAAATCTTTATCCAGTTTGAAAAAGAAATTTGTAAAGCAGCATGTTTATATGCACTAAAATTTTAACTTGATAAAGAAATTTGACTGATTTGTATGTTTATTTGAACAAGATTTTTAGCTCACTTTTGGCTGGGGCCTATTTTATTTTAACCAAGTGACCAGAGAGAACCATCATCTTATGCAGGTAACTAACAAACATAATCACGCTGTTAATCAAGTGACCCGTTTAATATGGTGTAAAGCTGGATGTGGACTTACCCCAAAATGTTTTACTTTTGCTGAAATGTGAAGGTCACAAGTTGTGCTATAGATGACACTATATATTTTACAGTTTACTGTCTCATAAATATCCAAACCATATAATTAATATATATATATAAATCATTTTCTTTACATGATTATTTTTATTTTCTTTTTTTTAATTTGTTAACCTTTGGCTTTTTCTTTGTATGATCCACTAGCATGTACACTTTTCATCTCAGCTTCAAGTTTTAGTCCACTCAATAATGCCTGAACTCTGACCCTCTCTACCTTGGCAATACCAAAAACTACCAGGGTTATACTTTCACCAATATAAATACCTGCAAAATAAGAAATTATTTTTTTACTCTATTCAGTATATTTTTGTATAATAAATGAATTTTCCCTTTTAAACATAGAAGAACCTTAGTGTGTGTGCTTACATACCCTACATGACTTACTATTGGATTCAAAGTATTTGAAAAATATGAATCTTCAAATGGCCTTAAATTGAGTAAATTAAGGACTGAACTAAGGTGCTCCACAAGCACAGAATGATATCACTGCAGCACATTGACATGTGAAAGGTGAACAAATGAACTTCTGGATAAATGTGGACACAGTAATTTACTAAACACAGTAAAGTAATGGACACAGTACAAACGCTGGACACAGTAAAATGAATGGATAATTGATCATTTTGACTTGTATTATCCTCAAGACTGATGCCACTTTTGTTTAATTTTTCATAAGAACCATTTGGGGAAAATTCCATAAAAATCCAAATTTTCCATATTATTCGAAATTGAGTCCCCCCCCCCCCCCAAATCTGAAGTCTGAAAACAGTAACAGACAGAGAAAGTCTAATAACTTAGTACTTAAGGCTCTCAATGAGAGGAATCAAATGCAAAAACTAGAAGGTTCTGTTGTCTCAGGAGCCCCTGCACTAACCCTTCAGAATCACTTGCTAGTAGTGAAGTTTTTGGTAAAAAAAATGTGTCTGTGAGACACTGATGCCCCCTTGTGAAATTTCCCAAATTAAGTACATATTTATTTTTGTATTAAGACAAGGTTTGCAGGTTCAGAGAGGAAACTCAAAATCCTTTGACCATGCACTCCTTCATGATAGGTAGAATTTTCAGATGTAACATGATGAAGTTCAAAAACTGTTCGAGGTGATAGATGGACAAGCCATGATCCACATACCGGTATTTATAAGTAAAATGATTAACTGTAACTATCACCAATTTCGGTAATATTTCATGAACATCAAAATCCCTTGGGCTTGCACACATAAATCATAGGTA
>JAULBM010339415.1:0-12652 GCA_032357055.1 Geukensia granosissima
ACAAACATCGATTTTCCACTTCCCGTTGGTCCGGCAATAAGACTGGTAAAAGGATGGATCCAAGGCATGTAGTGATCTGGATCGGGTGTGTCCGAACACACATATAAGTTGGGATCTTTGGTGGGATAGATTTGGAACGAAGTATCCTGGTCAACGGTATGATACCTCCTCTCAAACGCAGGATTGTTGTTATCATATTTGGTGTTTGGTAACTGGAGTCTGGTCATCTCAATACCATCTGACAAATCTTTATCGTGTTTATGAACCAATCGTAAGTGTCTATTGAGGCTGTCTTTTCTAGAAAGTTGCTTGTCACAGATGAAACATAGGTAAGACATGCTGTCACCTCAATGGTTACTAAAGAAATGGCACTTTGGTCGTTTTATGGTCATATATAATTCGTTCCGTGCTGGGATATGGTGTGGTGTGGTGTGGTGTGGTGTGGTGTGGTGTGATGTGATGTGGTGTGGTGTGGTGTGGTGTGGTGTGGTGTGGAAAAATGCGCGCTTAAATGCACCCATATACTACTGCCTTTCCTTGACGGGACGTTCCTTTGGCTCATTCGTACGGTGTATATATTTCTCAGCTTTTGCGGTATGCCGGTGTTTGAAATGACGTTTCAGATTTTAACGAACGCAATCTCTGTATAATTGGAAAATTATTAAGTCAAGGATTATGTTTCCACAAATTGGTTTAATTATTCACTAAATTCTTTCATAAATATAAAGATTTGGTATCAAAATTTGGAAGTACTTGTAATCATCTAATGAAATATGGGATGTCACATCCTAATTTTTACAGAAACGTGGTAAATAAAGCCCGGAAATTTAAATAAAATCCACATGATCTTATAATTCATCTTAATTAAACTATTCGTTAAGGATATCGTCACAGAATTATCATAAAATCTTAAAATAAGGTTTTTATTGGTACAAATATTGACTTTCTTGTTAATATATATATAGCTTAATATGGAACTAAACAGTTTATAACTGTTATAACATTTTCAGCTTCCTGTCTATATACATTTTTATTGGCATTGGCACAACACATGTTTTCTTTGACTTCTATTGATATTTAAACACTTAATCCAATTGGACATGTTTATATTGACACCGTAGTAAAGGAAAACTTGGTTTCCTGATCGGATGCTTTTGGGTTTTTAACTAGCAGACAGCAACTGCGAACCCTTTTGAGGTTTGTTGTATCTTGTATTAGTTTTAATTGTATTTTTTGTTGGTTTTCAGTATCGATCTCAAGTATTAAATCTATTTCAACCGATTTTTATAGTGTGTTTTTATTGCCGTTTTGTCACAACACTGTCCCATGTAAGGGGAGGGTTGAGTGCTCACCAACCAGTTTAAACCCGCCACATACTTATGTGCCTGTCCCAAGCCAGGAATCTATAGTCCACTGGTTGTCGTTGTTTAATTAGTCATTTATCGTTCTTTAGCCACCAATTTTGCAATAGATAAGGTCAATTGTTTTGTTTTACGTATAGTTTCACATTTTGTATTTCGGGGCCTTTAACAGCTTCCGATATGGTTTAGAATCTGGTTCATTGTTGAAGACCGTAATATGACCTGTAGAAGTTTAAATTCTACTGTCATTTGGTGGGTGGCTGTGTCATTGACAATCATGTCAAAATCTCCTTTTTTATATATATAAAGTATATAAATTGAAAAGCGATCCATTGAATCTCAATGTTCCGTTAACCAAGCTGATCCACAAGGGTTACAAGAAGCATGAAGCTTTATTATCAGGAATCTCATTCTGAGCTTGCTTTAAGTAACTATGAGCATTTATTAGAGATGTATCTTCTTTTGCATGTATTTTTGTTTAATATATTTATTGTAATCCAGGTTCTCTCTAGACGGATTGTGTGACTTTCTGTTTGTTTTTTTAATTTCGTCGGTTACTACTTTTGTTTTCAATGATTTTTTCTTTTTGCCTTTTGTTGGCGGAGGGTGGGTATCCACTAAACTAGTTTAACACCACCATGTCTCATGGGCCTATCCCAAGTCAGGAATTGTGGCGATAGGTTTGTCCTTGTGTTTATTGTTTTGTTATATGTACATTTTTTTAAATATTCAGGTAAGAACAATATGATATCACGCATTTGGAGCGATTAAGAGCTTTTCACAAGGAGTAATATTTCCCCCTTTTTGAAGACCTTGTGAAGACCTTATATTTGTAAATTCCTCTGTATTCTCGTGGTTGGAGTGTAGTCTCTCTGACTATACCTTTTCATTAGTTTATTATGGGTGAATTCAAGAACTTTGTCTTTCTTCAACACCATCAAAACTTTTGATTTTTATACTCTATACATCTATTTCAGCAGCACAGCGTAAGTCGTTGCTGATTTATTCGGAGTTATATTCTACAGATATAATACTTGTAATATTTTGTCCAGTGTGTAGGAATCATGTTCCAACGAACTAACGTTATTCTTATTGGTGCTTCCTATTTTAGGCAGACTTTTTGCCGATGCCAAAATCTAGCACAAACCTTCAATTATTGATGCCGTTCGTTAAATGAACAACTCAAGTTTATCTTACTCCAATATGGTTTATGATTAAAGATTATACAGACAACCCTTCTCGAAATCGGAACAAGAGGAAGAGGAGAAATCTGTTTTTCTCTACAAACGTAGTCGCTTTACCTTTACAGCATTTAACTTCCGATGCCTAATATTACCTCGGTTCTAATACCACTGACGAGAGGTTACACCTTGAAATGTTCATAAAGCATACCAAAATTTTCCATATTTATTCAAAATTGGTAATTTTGTATTTTGATTCCACTAGGTTGATGTATCTGACGGTGGATCAAGAGTATTCACCAGCCCAGTTGTCAGACTTGTCTGACATGAAATTCATCAAACAATATTTTACCGAAATTTCCTGCATTTGCTTAAGTTCTGAAGCACTGAACATTGCGGAAAGGCCTAGAAAAGAATTGCACTTAGTAGTTGTCCCTGTCGTCGAATTTGGCTTCCCATTTCAATTTGTTTGGATTTTAGTGCTTCTTTGCTTGGGTCTTTTACTTCCTATGTTTCAGTTCTAATACTACTGATGAGAGGTTACCCTTTGAAATGTACATAAAGGATACCAAAATTTTACATATTAATTCAACATTGGTAACTTTGTGTTTTATAATTACATTATGCTAGGCCCGCATCTGAAAACTTAAATGTAAGCATGCAAATGGTTGTATTGGGTACATGGATTACCTGGACAGAGCTCAGCTGTTGGCTTAACAATGTTGTTCGTATTTGTTTTATATTTTCTGTGATGTGTCTTTCTTTCACTGTGTTGTTTTTGTCTATTAACAAGCTTGTCCTTTCGCTTGAATTCATATTAATCATTTTCTCTAGATTTCTCTGTTGCATCACTAAAACAGTCTCAATGAATATACATTTCTATGCAGCGGGAGAAGATTTGAACATTTATAATATTTATTGAATTTCATATAATGTAACATGTGTCCCAAAGAGGGTACTCATCCTTATTTGACTTTCAGGGGGTTTTAAGTTTAACGATTTTTCAGTGCAAAATACACTAATCGTGGACCATCTCTCTTTAAATGCTAATTTCACTGTTAATTCAAGCGACGTCTTAGCTGGTAGCACAGTCTAGATTATGTACCTGTCAATATTCTGCACTAATCCATATCAAAGGATATTCATGTGCAGTAACCGTAACTGATTCAAGAGGTATTTGTGCCCATTAAAGAGCAGGAGAATTTCATATCATCAATAAACTAGTATTATTCTGAACTGAATAAGATCGTTGTCAAATAATGTCTTGGCTTTCAGAAAAGTACCTTTAGACGTAACCGTCTGCTTTTCTCAATGCGTCATTAATCAGTATACTCTTATAATTGTCACCCGGACTTAGTTTGACATTGGAATATATAGGTAAAATTCATTTAAAAGTCTTTTCTGAAACTGCTTAACAATTTGCCTCGTTTCATTGTCTGAATGAGCCTTGGATAATCTTATACAGCAGTTTTATTGGAAATTCAAGATTACTGTCACAGTCGGACTTGGTTTAACATTGACTCATAAACGAGTTTGCATTACCCAATCTGTGGTTTTCAGTGTGATGAATTGTGTAAAACTGTCGTCTGTTTGTTAATGTAATGTTATTATCTTTACTGATTGTTGATGAAAAGTTGTACTGCTTGTTGATGTATTGTAGTTATCTGTACTGCTTGTTGATGTATTGTAGTTATTTGTACTGCTTGTTGGTGTTATGTTGTTATCTGTACTGCTTGTTGATGTGATGTTGTTATCTTTCCTGATTGTTGATGTAATGTTGTTACCTGTACTGCTTGTTGATTTAATGTTCTTATATGTACTGCTTGTTTATGTAATGTAGTTATCTGTACTGCTTGTTGATGTAATGTTGTTATCTGTGCTGCTTGTTGATGTAATTTTGTTATCTGTACTGCTTTTTAATGTAATGTTGTTATCTGTACTGCTTGTTAACGTTATGTTGTTATCTGTACTGAATGTTGATGTAATGATGTTATCTGTACTGCAAGAAAATTTAATGTTGTTATTGGTGTAATGTTGTTATCTGTACTTCGACTTTACAGTTTCTGTTTGCTTTTTGGGTACCCGCTTTTTTATGTTGTTGATTAGCTGTTTTCCTGAGTGCCTATTATTTTCAAATACTCGAAGGAAAAACGAGTTAATATTATTAAAATTCTGTGACAGCATGCAGAGAATTTAGACCGGTTTCTAACACTATCCCACAATAAAAGAAATAATCCGGAGGATGACAATATTAACTAGGTCATACAAATATCATAGCATCCTCGAGACATCCTTCATCAATATTGTTCTAAAAGATTAGTTTTAGACATTTTGAATAAGTTTTTAAAAGATCGATTAAAAAACATTGACTAGGATTTGAAGAAACAGCTATAAGGCTATGAGTCTAATCTGTAGAATATCCATGTGAGAGATCAGAAATGCATAGTCCAAAGAGACAAGACAGATTTTAAATAAACTAAAAGATAAAACGAAAACAAGAAGAACAAAGGCTTGGAATCTACGAATTCCTTTACCCAATTAACAGGAGTGGGATCAGTTGCTTAAGAAAGACCCGTGAAAACTGACAACTGCCCCTTTGGTATCTTCTCATTCGTTTTTCCATAAGATAAACCTTTTATCAAAGATATAATTTCCCAAGAGGGAAAACTTGTTTCTAAGATTTACGACAAACAAAATGACTTCAACGTTCCTATTGTAAACTTCCCATATTTATGTGGCAATATTTCTGCATTCCCTGCATACGGGCTTTATGTTTCACAGTTGATTCGATGCTCTCTTGCCTGTTCCAAGTATCAGGAATTTCTGAAGAGAGCATTGCTGCATAAATTACTACAATAAGGATACATCCAATCAAGGTTGAAGTCATCCCTCCTCATTTTATGGTCGCCATGATCCATATGGTATCAGTGTATCTAAACTAGTTATGGACCTCTTACCGGTAGTACAAAAATAAGTTGACCTCTTCTCGGATTGACGTTAACCCGGATTTGAGATCGGGTGTTGCGCGCAGGACAGGGGGTGCTTACCCTTCCGGAGCACCTGATCCCAAGGAGTTCGTGTATTCCAAACGTTTGTTCCTTTTGTTTACGTTTAATCATTAGTTTGTGTTAAATTTGTCTTGTCTCTTTGGACTATGCACTTTTGAGTTTTTGCATGGGTATTATACACTGGGACTTTTACATTGTTGAAAACACTTTAAAATTGCTTTTTCATAGGCACTGCTATTATTGGAAATGTAATCCATCAAGATTTTTTTTCAATACAGTACTAAATATCTGTAGTCGTACTGTATTTGGTAGCTTCCCGTGGTGAGATGTTAGTTATATGCTTTGTCAAAGCAGACTGAGCCTGCCCTGTACTTCTACTGTGTGAATGAAATGTTTTTTGGTATAGATTAAAGTCCCTTTAACTGTTCTATTTTTTGTTTATTTTCATCTCTAGCCACGAGGCAAAAAGGGAAAGGTTAGGATTGAACAAAACTGTTTAATTTTGCCATATGTTAAAGGCGCCTGTCCTATTCAGAGTTCGTGACATAATTGATAACCCATGTGCAGTTTTTTTATCATCTTATTTTCATTTTTATATTTAATAGCATTTAGGTATTTGAACCGTCTATGAATTTGTGCATTTGTTATTTTTCGAGAAGATTTACAGCTCGTCACAAGAAGTTGAACATCACCATTGTTGAATGTCTTGTTGAGATTTCTGGATTTTTAACTTTAATCAGCTCCTGGTTGAGATGTGACGCAGTTTTCTTGACATTTACTCAATATCTTCCGTTATTCATATTGAACTGCCTATTAATTCGAAAGTACAAGTAAAGTAGTGGTTGTGTCTACTAAATTCAGCCACATTTCAGTTAGTGTCCTTTGGGAAAACCTCTATATTTAAATTACACTTAACAAGCAGCCTACCCGTATCCTGATAAAGAATGGACAACAATTTACATGTCATTTGATTTATTGAATGCTGTTGATTTGTAGACATCTGCATGTTTTTTATGTATAGCGTTTCAGATTGTTTTTATAGTCTTTGAATGCTAAAAAAAAACTAACAAAAAAGGATTGTAAAGCTTGTCAGTATTTCAATTATAAGTCTTCAGTATTCCAATTACAAGTATAATTTATAGTACTACCTGGAAGTTCTTGTCGAACGTAACTTGCTTGCCAGTGTAACCAATACGTGTCTTCCTTTACATTATTTATGAAACATCCAATTGGAAAACCTAGATTTCACTACCGAAAATTATAGATAAATCATAGTTTTCTGCATTTCAAATACAAATCTAACTTATGATACTTTTTCTATATGCCGTTTGCAAATCAAAACTTATTAGTATTTAAAAAAATTGATTTGTACAAATTATAAAATATTTGAATATTAAACTTTTTAATGCTGCATCTTTTTTTCAGAGTATATACATATCTTTTTTTCTTGCAGTAATGTTCTCGTGCGATGTTCCTGAACATTATACCGAAATCTGATAATCAGGTATCCTCTTAGAACATTTTCTTGTGTCAATACCTCAAACTAACCACTATTTTATTACTATCCATCTCCATTTCTATAATTACCCTTATTGTTTTACATTCCACAATGCAAATGTAAAAATATGTTACATATATTTTCCATGTACACATTTTAGTTTTTTAAATGTTATTTCGTAGTGTAGCGTTCTGTGTTCTATGTCTGTCTGTCTTTCGTTTCAATTTGTTGGCCATGGTCTTGTCTGTCTTTCGACTTAACGATTTCTCTCTGCCTCTTTGGTATCTTCGAATTCCTTTTATAGACCAACAATACATACTAACGCCAGTATCACTCTTAACGGGACCTGAATAATACTACTCAACCAGGAATTTTTATACTGTGGAATCCTTATGTTCTTAATGTTCTCAGCAAGAGGACTTAACAGAAATATTTTATATTTTTCAAATAGATCAGTGTTCTTTTGATGATCTTCCTTAACAGCAAATAACACAAAACGTTAGCCAATTAAAAGAGACACATATAACATATTTAGAGCTTATATTTGGAATACTTGTTTTATAACTTTGGGAGTCTACAAAACATTACAGAAAGAAAAAAAAAATAACGAGATTTATGGGTAAACCACATATCCACGGATACTTTTCGTTTAATCAAGATGACGATCTTTCAGCTCGTTTGATGCACCATTTGCTGTTGAATAGACACTTTGAAATAAAAGGTTTTATGTTTTAGAAGCATGAGAAGTTCTTTGTTGTGAACCACCAATAAATCATTTGATGGCCGTCTGTTCTGAAGTGTTATATGTTTATTAAATGGGAAAGTGAACATTTAGTTAAGCAGCTATCTTCAATTTACCTGTGTACTTAACCCCAAATTTCAATATCTTCAAAATTGACATCTGTTCTATAAAGCTTTGTCTGAAATAGTAATTATAGTGTCCAAGATACCCGAGCGTAAATCAATTTCATTTTATAATGCCGATCTCAGTCGGAGTAAACACTATTGTTACTACTCTCATCAGTAGCAATTTCAACACAAGCAATCTGAGCTTTTATTTTAATAAATACTTCACATGACTCTGAGGTTTAGTGTGACTTTATTTTAAAAAAGTGTTACATAGGTCCTTTTGTTTTTGGCACCATAAGTTCTCATCCTCGTCCGTCTTGTATAAACATCTAAGAACAATGTTCAAAAGGTAATACAACCTTAAAACCAATATAAAAGAAAAAACACAAAATTAATCCATCTTTCAACGTGTTAGGCGGTTCAGATGGAGACAAATGTCACAAAAAAGTTTTTGTTAAAGAACATCCAATTGAACACAATAAATATCATTTATCAAAGTCAAATATCTGATTAGAACTTCAAATAAGTCGGTGACCATCCGAGCATTGAGGAAAATTATCACCTATGACGGTACGATTTAAATGTAATTATCACTTTAATTACTTCTCTTTGTAGAATTACTTTTGAAAGCAGCAATTACTATCAAGTGGAAAATTTCACTTTTGTTGCATTTGATGGATCACTGTGGTAGTATTACAGTTACATTCAAAACGGCAACAAAGCTACCGCGCGTGCAACAGCGGTCAAAGTAACTCTTTTTGAAACCTTTCCTCACAAGGTGATCTGATAAATATGAAGATCAATCGAACAGGTACAATCTGTCGTCTGATTTTTGTGGTTATAACTGCTGACCTAAACCTCATACTGAAACAAGTGACTGGAGGGTGTGTACTTTATAGCCTGCCAATTGTCTGGGGGGTACAGCAACATTTGCTCACTGAGATCATTCAAAATGATTGTTTTGTATAATTTCAGGGCAGGCCAATAGTTCAACACGAACTCTCGGATTACATATACTTGAACAACATAGTTCACATCCTTGAAGAGAATATAAACGAAATTTCATATCTAAATATTACTTATGTTTCGGCAAACGAATGTCCACTAAACTGGTTTTTGTAGCAAATATATATTCTGTTTACTGATTGACTGATTTTCATCTATGCAACGTCCTTTTTAATTAACATTGGTAATTTTGTATTTTTTTCAACATTTTGTGCTTTCATACCGATCGGACTTTTAACATGGCTGCCACGAGTAATTCTTGTTTCTTTATGGCTGATGTTTAAAAGTTTTCTCCTCTGAAACCTCATGGCCAATTTGAAACAAACTTGTCAGAAACATTTTCTTAACCAACTGCAGTAATAAATCACGGTTAACCTAACCAGAAACTTATTCCAAGAACTGTTACCCGAGATATGTTATGATAAACGACCGCGCTCATTTTCTTGTATATTTTAAAAACCATTTAGATTGAATGGTGCCAATAATGGATATCCATGAAAATGGACACTTGTTATCATATTACGTAAAGAAAATACAAATACTGATGGTGCGTACCACTATAGCAGGCTCGTTCACCAAAGGTTCAAACGTTTTAAAGTTAATTAGAATTGAGAGTAAACGTCCAAAGGATCTTCAAAGAATTGTCAAAATTCTCCAAAGAGAGTTTTATCTTAATTCTTAATTTAAAATATGAAATTGTTCCTAACAATGTAAGTATCATGAATTTTGTCAATACCGAATCATAAACCACCGGACGTCTCCATCTTTAATTGTCAACCCAGAACGAGTAATAACAAAAAGAGAAAACGCTCCATCGGACTAAGGTTTCTCTAAACTCTTTACACGTTTGCAAAATTGAAATTTGGGAAAGGCGCATAAAATATGTGGCGAGATTAAAAATGATTATTAGCCCTCAACCATTCCCAAAGTGAAAATTCACCGGGTCGATGCATCTGCTGGTGGACCAAAGTTCCAAGAGGGTTTTCATCAGCCCATATTCAGACTTTATTGACATTAAATTTATCAAGCAATGTTTTACAGAAATTTTCTGCATTTTTTAAAATTCTAAAGCACTGGAAATATGGAAAGGCTTCAAAAAGTATTGCCCTTAGAAAGAAGATATACTTTTAGCATTTTTTGAATTTGGACTTATAATTTGGTTCCAATGCTACTGATGAGAGGTTACTCCTTGAAATGTACATATTTATTCAACATTGGTAAACTTGTATTTTAAAACCACTGGATCCATACATCTGCTGATGTACCAGGCTTTACCAGCCCAGTGAAACTCATTATAAATACTATTAATTGCAATTCATGGGATGTTCAGCGTTTGATTTGGCTACGTTTGATTTCTAAGTTGAGTACTCATTTTACTTCGTTTTGGATCTCCGAATTCCAATTGTTTTGTTCTTATGCTACTGATAAGGGGTTACTTCTTCAAATGTACATACAGCATAACAAAATTCACAATATTTATTCGACATTGATTTTCTTGTATTTTGAAACCACGATGCCTCTGCTGGTGGGCCAGAGGTCTCCAAGGGTATTTTCCAGCCCAGTTGTAAGACATGAAATTTAAACAATGTTTTACAGAAATTTGCTGCATTTGATAAAATTCTGAAGCGTTGGAAATACGGAAAGGCTTCAAAACATATTGCAATTAGAAGTTGTCCCTACCGTCGGATTTGGCTTTCTATTTCGATTTGTTTGGATATTAGTACTTCTTTTAACATGTTTGTATGTTTTGGTTCTGATGCAACTGATGAGAGGTTAATTTTTGAAATGAACATATAGCATTAAAAACTATTAAAGTTGATGTTACTCGTGTATTACAACGGATTCGCTTGTGGAGATAGGAATGGTTGGCCTTCAGAATCCCCTGGGTTTATGTGACTTGAATGATTCAATTTTGGTTCCAAATAGATATTTTGGTCGTTTTACTTTGTTTAAATGAGAAAAGATATAGAATAAATGCCGTTCTGTCATTTTCCTCATGTGCCAATTTTATTATCAATTCTGGCTTAACCTTCATCGGGTTACTAGCCATAGTCTATTCCATAAACGGAAATAACCAAGCAAATCACGATGTAACGTTTCCCATTGAAAGAACAGTCTTCATAAAATTATAAAAAAGGATACTGAATAAATGAATTGAGTAAATATCCATTCCTCATGTTCATTAAAAAATATATTACAAATTTATATGCGTATAAAGCGATTTTATAGATTAACCATAATTTAGTACGCTACTGGCCAAAATGTGTGGAGTCCAAATAACTGATTTGTAAAAATACAAATATCCAGATAACACCAAAAGTATTTAAATGCCAAAAGGAACGTAACTGAGTGCATCGCCTTTTAATTGTGTTTTGTAACCTAAAACTAGAGAGAAAATACATATACAACACCATTTCCAAAGACGGGAACAA
Organism: Geukensia granosissima; assembly: GCA_032357055.1. NCBI lineage: Eukaryota > Metazoa > Mollusca > Bivalvia > Mytilida > Mytilidae > Geukensia > Geukensia granosissima. The sequence continues at coordinate 11,335 of JAULBM010339415.1, forward strand.
TAGCACATATAACTTATACTCTATGTCAGACTTTTCTGGAGTGTGATTTTCGAGCTTCATAAATTCATTTGTGCGATTCTGCCTTCGTATTTATATTCATTCAAAAGAAAGAATTATCCCACAGTTAACGGTTTATGTTTAGCGCCATTCAATTACTTTACATACTATTATCTGCCCCTGAAATTCTCTACGGAAATTTAACATTGAGGATCGGCTATCATCATTTTGGGCGGGAGCGCTCAAGTTTGACCTAGATAAAGTAAATTTAAAAAATGTGCACATTTCTTGTTTTCGGACCTTCTCTTGCGATTCAAATAAAAAGAATTACTTTTAACTGAATTTCCATTCAAGTGCGCCTTGAGCCATTTTTGCATGTTATCTGATCCTATTTTAATTACTTAATTATTACACAGCGTTGACAATGTGTTCTCCCGGTCTCGCACTAGCGCGTGCAAAGAGCCACTTCCGGCAAAGAAATGGCCGACTTTTCAATGCAAAATCCCCGTAAAGAATTAAAAACTCGGCGCAATTTTAAATACATCGTGATTGCTAAAAAGTATTATTGCAACTTACTTGCACTTTTTTCAATCTATAAAATAAATACTATTTTATAAGAATACGACAGAAAGTTTTTCTTCCATAACATTTTTACCCGTTCCAACAAACTCTGACATAGAGTATAGGACTCAAAGACGTTTTACCGCCTCCACACAACACTTATGTAAGGTAAACCCTTCATCAAATTATAAAAAAGAAAGAATATGGCGTAACATGTAATTCCTTTGATCGATTCAAACAAATATTATAAATTCATTTGCTTATAAAGCCTGTGTCTTTGAATTCCGGTTTCTATATTACCATATATGACTTTTCGAACGCTATTTTTCAAATTGTAAATGATTATAGCGTGGTGGATATTAGTACCCAGGTATCTATTCTGATTTTGCAAAGGAATATAATGAAATGTGACTGAAAGCACTTTCAAAGATAAAGGTTATTAATATATTTGGATAAAATATGGACTAGCGTCTTGAAACATCTAACATTAGACGGATAAAGATATTTTGTAGGCCATACAAATATTATTAATACCCGCGGGACTTCCTTCATCGGTGTTGTTCTAAAAGATTTATTGTTGATACCTCTCGTTATCATTTTACAAATAAAAGGCCAAAATTAAAGACACATGCCACTGTTATTATTTTTAAATGAAGAATTAAGGTTGCTTTTTAATGCCTATTCAACCTATCGGCACCATTCTAACTACATATCTAACTTGGCTTACATTGTATCCTAAGAGGCAGACGGAATGCGGCAA
>JAULBM010339426.1:0-12652 GCA_032357055.1 Geukensia granosissima
GTGTCTTTTGTTCACCTTTCACATTTCAATGTGCTGCGGTCGTATCATGCTGCGCTTGCGAAGCACCTCTGTTTCAGTTCGTTAGTTGTTTGGATATCGTGAAGCTGTTGTACAGAATTTTAAAATTTACTCATATTCTCAGTGCTAACTGAAGATAACGGCCAGGATGTCTCTAGGAGGTTTCCCTGAGGGAGGGCGGCCATGGAATGGAAATAGGCCGTTCGGTTTCTCCGCCTGCAGGTAGAACCTCTGCTAAAGAAGCGTTCGTTCAAGCGGGATGTATATATACTCGAACTCCCCTTCGTTAAGAATGTGCTTGTGAAGTAATAGGCACAAGGGTCTCCTTCCTGGATATCGAAGCACTAGTCCTAGTGGTCAGTAGGCGTTCAGTAAAAAGGCGTAATTTTCCGACCCAACCCGTGATTTTTCCAATACTAGTCTACAATGGCCTCCCTTACCGATGTCTGATCCCAGCCTATATATTTAGTGTTTACTTGCAGGAATAGTCGTGTCAGTTTGTTTGCATATTTGTAAAAAAAACTGTCACATTTTCCAATTACAACTGATATTGAAAAGCAACAAAACCTTTTAAATCAGTTACATGTATGGTCTTCTATACCACTTCCGATGAAATGAGTAGTGACCAAAAGTTTAAACTACAATATCTATCGAATGGGCTGTTTCCGGTGGAGTAAAATTACACCAACCACTTACTGAGTTTTGGTCGATACAAAAACTACATAATGAGTTGTTACCGGTAATTTTGAAACGACCAAACCTTATATACAGATATGTAATGGCTACATCAACTATTTAAAGCTATTTTAATTTTCGATATATTTTTATCGGCAATTAGCTAATTTTTACTTGATTTTGTTTCCTGATGTTTAAAGTACTAGACGCGCGTGAGTTAACAGCCGTGTTATTCGAAAATATTACGAATGGTCACTATGATGCTGATTATGACCATCGGGCTCGCTGAAATACTGGCAATGATTTTAGTCTCAATCTTAAAAACGTCCATTACTTTAGTATTGTCTCAAATGTGCGTCATTTATAAACACGACGGGTGCCACTATTGGAGCAGGAGTAACTAACCCTTCTGGAGCACCTGAACACACCCTGGTTTCTGTAGGGTTCTTGTTACTGCAGCTTTAGTAGTGTTCTATGTTTGTTTTTCGTTTTTTTGTGTTGGCCATGGTCTTGTCTGTCTTCCGGCTTAACGATTTCTGTCAGCCCCTTTGGTATCTGCGTATTCCTTTTATGAATTTATATTGCCAATCGCCGAGCATGTACATGGACTAAAAATATTTGTTTATTTCAGGAACTAGTCGGACACACCTCTGACCAGAGAAACTGGAGGGGTATTGCCATTGCATTATTAGTGATCTTGGTTGTTTGCGCGCTTATTGTGACTGCCATCATCTTAGTTACTCCAAGTAAGTCGTAGCTTTATTTTGATAATTTGAGTATGTTACTTGAATGCCATTAATGGAAATTCACGCCATTGAAAAAGGTTGAAACCATCTTTTATATCATTTTGATGGTTGGGTATCATTGGTACACTGTACATCAGTGTCATATTGTACAAACAGACCTTTGTCGTTATTAATAGGGTTTTATTACTTATATTTCAACAAGGGAGACTATTTATGTTGGCAGAGCCTATTTTAATCTTCTTTATTATATCTTAACTTTTTATAGTTTGCTAGAATACTAGATTCCCATTCATGCTTTATCTCTTTCAAATTGATTCAATTTTATTTTTTTACTTTGTCGAAAATTTGAAGCATTATTCAAATTAAGTTGTTATTTTTATTTTTGCAGGATCCGACAGTAATTATTATTTTATTACTTTTAATTTTGTATTAGTAGCTAATAACCAAATAGGATTTTGTGCACCGCTACATATACATGTGTTAAAGACTATAACATTACATGTATGATATATAGCACTTTACAAATTTCACGCTAGTAACAAACTTTTAACTTGATCGCCGAATTTAAAGAGTTCGTATGATTCCGTAAGTTAAATGGGGTATTATGATAATTTTAAAGCGAGCGAAACGATCACTTAATGGTAGAAATGTGATAAAAAATGACGATTGTGTCGATCAATGATGATGTCAAAAAATCGTCAACATTGCGGAATCTCATGAGATTCCACGAGATTAGAAACAAAACCAACAACGTTGTCGGAATGGCCAAGACCCTGATGCGGAGAACACATTTTCTACTTCTTTGCTCGCTTTTTTTAGGTTGCAGGTTTCTCATATTTATATGCCTTCGGCTGATAAATTTATTATGAATAAGGATATTCCCGGATCACGAATAAGGTCATATGCATTAATATTTGTATGGCATCACATGATTCAATGAAATCTGATCTTGTTGAAAGATTGTTGCATACGTGAAATTGAACTGACTCGCTATACACAGCAGTGCGATTTTAGATGATACCATTTGTGTATTTATATTAAAGATAAATAAGGATGTATGTTAAAAAATTTAACATCGATGTTGTCATTTTAAGCAGGTCAAGAACATAGCCATTACGTCATTATATTGCCGGTATCTATATACATGTATTCACAGAAATTGAAGGAATTCCATAACTATTATTCTCTGCGAAATATCAAGTGGTTAGCATGCTTGTTTGACAGTTTGGATGGAAACCGGTTGCTCTTGATTTTCCTGACGTTTTATATGGACTAGGGGTAGACTTCGATTAAGGGAAATAACTCTTATATGTAATTCTTTTGTACGTGTGTTCCAAATCTTTTCATGAATTTTATGTAAGCATCTAAGGAACTTAGATTAATTTTATTCTGTTTCAACTGAATGCTTTAAAAAAAACTTGGATGAAACTGAGTACTATAAACGCATAACTAATTTCATGAGTTATCTTTCTTAACCAACGTCTAACCACGCAATATATTTCGTCTAGTTCCCTTCTATGTATTTGCATTGGAAAATGATAGAAAATTGAGGAATTGGGGTCGCTTGGCCAATAAAATTTGCTTAGAAAGGAGGTCAGCAACACGAATAACATAAGCAGAACATTCTTACGGTGTGATTAAACAAATATGGTAATGATCTTGACCTGTGTCTAACAGATATATAACATTATAATCAGTACATAGCACAGCTATGCAAACTTTCTTACGAATTCATTTTAAAATATTTTGGAATGTATGTATGTATATTCATGTGGCTTTTTGACTCTATGAATTAACACAAATTTACCTTTTAAAAGCACTTGTACTTAGTATCTTTTTCGCAGGGTTTAAGTTTGAAAATATCAATTTTTCAAATCTCTTTATATATTTTTTTAAACCTGTTTGACAAAATAGAAACTCTGCATGATTTTTTTTTTGTAACACACTTATTACGAATCATTTATGATTATCAATTAAAAAGTGCATAATTGGTATGTTGCTAAGTCAATAAATATATAAAGAAATAATTTTTCGCCCACTTGCCTCTAGCGTTCTTGCTTAATTGACAAACAACCACACAAACAAACAAATATAATTATTTGGAAAGTCCAACAAATACGTATAATCATCCATTCTTTCACAGTTCAGTTTATACTTCTCGATTCTTCATAAAGTAAATTTTGCGTCTTCTTATTTAGTAATATGAACTCATTCCACTTGTTCCTCTACTCTGCCATAGAATTTTCATATAATGGTAAACAGGAGATCGCATCCCCCTAAATCTTGGTAAAGAATGTTGTGTTAAGGCTCACTTCATATTGGTATTGAACTTTTAGCTGCTTTATCATTGAAAGTTTTAGATGTCTGAAAGTTAATTGCAACCTTCTAGGAAATTCCTGGACTCTAACCTGAAATCTAATTTTATTCAATTTTTATCGCAGTGCGGCGTCTCAGTCGTTAGTGGTTTAATAAAACTGTAGGTTTTGACCAAAGTACCTCAAACAAAATGGTCAAAACTTGAATGCAACTGTATATAAAGGAGAAGGTTACCGCTATAGTATACAGGTGACCTACATATCATGCGTCACTGATTTTACGTTATCTTTTAGGCCTTTATTTGTCAGGCAAACTTTCTTATTTTGGCTTGTTTTATCGTCAAAGGAAACTTTCTTTTCATAGATTAGCTTTCAACCGCGCTTATAATTTGTACTATTTGAATTTGATATATTCCGGATTAATGAAATAAGCATTACTCGGTATGATCAATGAATGTTTCAGGAACTGTAACCTAATAAACCGCGAGACACGTTTCTGTCATTTAAACACCACCAGTACAGATAAGGGGTAAACGGAATGCCAAAAAATCTTGAAAAAAAAACAAAATCAAATTAACTTAATTTTGAATCATCATATAACATATCATAGGTCTTTAACACGATACTATTTTTTATCAAAAGTACAAGAATCAGAAAGGTCTTGCAGAGGTAAATTGCACGGAAATATGTTTTCTACTTTTAATTAAAATAATCACCATTTCCTGATTTTTGCATGATAGCGTTTTGGGAATATGCCCGAAATTCAGTTAAGATAAATAAATTCCGGTTCCTGCATTTCAGAAAAAGGTTAAATTACATAATGAATAAATCATTTGTTACCTTAAACTGACCTACGGGTATTTAGTTTAGGCGTGCGTGGAGAATACTACGCTCCATGCACGTACAATATCCCTTTGTAGAACAAAAGGCTTATGCCGCTACAAAAGGATAAATTGTTCGTCCCTACCCATTCCTCACATTTTCAAGTGGCAGTCAAGGGCCGGTTCCCTGTTGGTTATTGTTGAACTTGTTCTCTTCCTGAATGTGCATGAAAAGGTTGTCACTGGACGTTTAGCAACCAAAAATCTAGCGGCGGATATCAGAAAAGTCTATGCGGTTTCTCTGCCTTGTAAATTCCAATTAAAAGGGAGTTTGTTGGTTGTCGGGATGTAAAAATACACGACCACCCCGAGAATAGCCGGGGTGAAGAAATAGGCTACTTGATTTCTCCGCCAGGGGTAGAACACCTTAAGGGGCGTCTGTTGGTTGTGCGGGATATATAAATTCTCAACCAATGTCATTCCGAGCTGACATAAAACAATCGCCCCGTGTTTGAAGAATGTTACGCGTTCAGCACGTAAGAGACCCCTTTGCAACAGCTGGTAATGAGTGGTGGCCAATTGCTAAGGCCAAATTGACTGCTTCAACGCAAACAACGCCAATTAAGCCTCCTAGGGCTAGAAAGTTCCCCACCTCATTTGTGATTTTGTTCTCGTCCTGAATATGCATGAAATATTTGTCGCTTTACCTTAAACAACCGTCAATCAATCAATCAATTAACCAACAACCAATCAATCAACCGACGATGTTGATCAATGTCCGAGTTTAGTGATTAATTTTCAACTGACCTAACAAGTAATCATGCTTCATAATGAGGATAAATTTATTTCACAAACCATCAAACAAATGTTCTGTTTGTGTTAATTCCTACCTGAGCACATTATGTATCAATCAAGGTCAGTACTAATGCTTTGCAGTTCTCTTAAGCAATGTATCACAACACATTTATCCCGCCATAATAACATCTTATTATATGACGTGAATTCCCGTATTTAGTATTGCCGATACCATTCTCACTTGATGTGTAATAAATTCTACGATGTCCATTATTAAATTGAAGATCTTCATTGTGTTTTAAAGGTTTGCCTGAGTTCTCCGTTAATTTGTGTGTTTGTGTTTGTTTGTGTGTGGTTGTATTGTTTAAAAAAATTGATTGATTTTGTGTGTGTGATTGTTTTAACCTTGGTTGTGTACTAGGTTTGCTCATCCCATCAAGTTGTTCACTTTCGATTCGACCCTTTGACTTTCCTTTTCGTTTTCTTCTTCATTGCTAAATATTGCCGAAGACACTCCTAAAATATTCAGAGCTTTAAGGCTTACCATATGAACAAGAAATTTGTATTAAAAACCGAAATAAATCATCGATCTGTCTTTCCATTTCCCAGGTGGACAATTATCTTTCCATTCGTCTTTATCATCTGGAATAATGTTCTGACTATAAATCAGATTTTTTAAGACTTCATAATCTACAGACTAATAATAGTTCTATTCCAATACGATGTTTTATTGCATATTGGGGAATTTGATTCAGAAGTGGTGATAGTTTTGAAAACAATTACTCTGGCGGGATCAAAAACGTATAAATATAAATAAATAATGTGGTGAGTGTTTCCAAGAAAAAAAAATTATCTAGAATACTTCTAGATATAACAATATGTAGCATAAAATGAAAAATATATCCTGAAGTTTACGAAAATATGTTTTTTGGTTCGCAAAAAAGATTTAAAATACTTTGATCCAAAATAGACTGCAACATCCCTTTCCCTTTTCTTAGAATTAAATGGTCGCCTACAAAAGTTATTCGCAGTAAACGATGTGCAGAGCGAGGACAGTTTCAAATACTCCATTTGTGTTCAATATTATCATAAAAATAGCTTTAAAAACAAAATTTGTTAGTCAATATTAATTTTGACTTTCGTTTAATCTTCACTCTAAAGTAGTTTGAATGGCAGCCTTTTATCAGGACTACTCATGTTACCGTTACATTACAATTTTTACGAATTTTTTTGGTGAAAATTAACTCTTGATGGTAATAATTGCACACTTATTTCGATCCACTATTGTTTGTCCGTTATAAAATTGAATTAGTTTGTCATAAGTGTTTCACATGGCCAGTAATATCGTCATAATTTTTCTCGTAGCAGTTTTGAAACTTATGTATGGGGAACGATTTTATATTTATTACAAAGCTGAGAAAATTTGTTTACAGTGTGAGCTATTTCCAGGTTTGCCGGATCCCGAACCGCTATTTTCTGTTACCGGTTCTTGAGGTTTATTTTTGAAAACTTGAAATTATAATGCCCCCCCTCCCTTTTATGGGACGGGGACATCCTTGTCCGACGAACACATTTTCTCTATCATCCATAAAAGAAAGGATAACAAAATTTAATAAAGTGAAAAAAACACTTATTAAATTATGGAAGGCAATTGTTAGCTAAGCAAATCAATATTCTGTCGCTGCAAGTCAAAGTTTGACAATACTGTTCATCAATCACACTATAGGACAGTGCATAGTTTAAGGCATACAACTTGTTCAGAGAGCCATCGATTCCTTCTTTTCAAATGAAAAATGTTCTCTTAAATTAAAGCCAACCTTAGTAAGACATGAACTGCCACAATAAATGTACGTTTTATCCACATAAGACATATTAGTAGCAATAACGGTAATTTTATTTCATAATTAAGTTTTTTTTAATTGTTATTTTTCGAAGAATTATAGGAATGCTTAAAAATATACCTGTCTATAATTTTTTATTTCCTATCTGGGCGAACGCCAATCCTAGAAGTAGTTCACGTAAGTTAAAGGTAAGGCCCACGTCAATTTGAGAAAGAGCCTATACGGCAATCTAAAAAAAGCCCACGTGAATCCTAGAAAAGGTTAATGTCAATCCGACGGCCACGTCCATCTGAGAAAAGACTCATGTCGATCTGCAAAAAGGCCATTCTCAATCCGAGAAAAGACCCAATTTGATTTCTGAATTGAGTTTCTTTAGCATTAAGATTTTTAAGTAGTTAAACACGCCTCTTTTTTCTATAACCTACAAACATATCCTTTTGAAAATTTTGGTTGGACCGTTTCTTCTTTTTCCTTTGTGAGGTAGGAAAACAATTATTTCACGTTCACTTTTTGATTTTGGTTAATTAAGAGCTTTTCACAAGGAGTGGTATTCCGCCCTTGTTGAATATCTTGAGGATACCTCTAGATTTGTACATTCGACTTTTTTGGTTTGTTTACAGTTTTTTCGACATTTACCCATGTCTGTTTTAACAATACACTAGTTCTAATACGTTAATGTTACTAAAACAAAGAAATCAAATGTCTAAAGCTGTAATTCCCTACAGAATAGCAGAATTGTTATGTATCTTTCAACTGTCAACATTCCAGATTTAAGGTTTTCATAATCATTTTATTACCATGTTCTTTAAAAATAGGAAAAAGCTTTGTAACAGAATAATTTGTATATGATATTTTTCATCCAAATCTCCATTTCATTTTAATGCAGCCATGTTTGTTTAACCCCAATATTAGCAATTATAGTATTAATGTGTAGAAGAGTTGGCATTCTCCACACACGTCAGCCACAATGGTCCACGGCCAGGCTTTCCGTGTTTTGATCTGGCAGCGTATTCCCTATAAGAGGGCCCCTTATCTGCCACCTGGGGATCGTGCTGGGCCAGTTCTGTGAGTCGAGCCCTTGAGACCGCTCTTGTGCCCAGTAAACCTCTTATATATAGTGAGGGGACCAAAGAAAACGAACTATTCAGAGTATAACCGGGTAAAACGATAAAATATGGGTTTTTTGTTATTTTGCAAGGACTTTTAGTTACATTTAAAATTCAAAGGACTACAGGCTGGAAGCTTTAGTAACATTGATCCATGATCCAGTTATTCAATTTTTAACTGACAACACAAAAGTTAAGTCCTAGAAAAATCAAACAAATACAGCAAGAAAATAACTGCGAAAAAAGAACAGATGAGAGCATTTTAAAGACAAAAGAGAACAAGCCGACAGACAGCAATTCAGAGACAAGAACACAACCACGATATATAAATAAAACAAAAACATCTAACATTGGGCTTACTCTATTAGCTTGAAAGGGTAAATGATACATCTCCATCAATATGTGTTATTTCTCTCTCCTGTAAAGAGATTCATAAATGACTTAAGTTTACACTGCTTCAACGCTTCTGTGCAATCTTATCGAAGTAATTAGCTTCATATTCACCTGTTGTGTAAAACAAATTGAGTAAATGGTATTTTTCGCATTATAAAAGTAAAATCAGGAACGGAATGTTGCCAATAAGACATCGGCATCGTCATTTTTTATACTGTTTGCAGTTGTTTATATGTTAAGATCTCTCATAACATCTTTATGCTGTTTCTGACGTTATCAATTAAAAAGTTTATATAAATTGTATATTGCTTGTGCAAAGTATGAAGAGAAATATTTTTCCGTCTACTCGATTCCTGTGTTTTGGTCCCACTTTACTTATTCGACAAACAAACAAACATTTTACTGTATTTGTTTGTTTTTGCTAAATCTGAAAGTCTATCAAATACGTATCATCATCATTTCTTTCACTGTATATACTTCTACAGTTCTAAAAAAGAACATTTTTGGACAGTCTGTGTTGTCATATGGACCTTTATTCCACTCGTTCGTCTACTTGGCCATAACATTTTTTTTTATTTTCACGCACACAGGATGAAGAGGGGGCGCTTGATTGCAGCCCTTTAAATTTTGGCGAAGACGGTTTTGTAAATCTAGGAGCAAGTCAGTTTTATACTGAACCTTATCTGCTTTACCATTGAAATATTTTAAAAGATGTCTTTGAAAATCCTGGCCATGCCCCTAAAACCTAATTTTATTCAATACTTGTCGCAGAGTCTCTTCTGCAGTTGTCAGTGACGTTTGGATACAACTGTAGATTTTGACCACATTACCTCATACAATACCTTACAGTACGAAGATGGTGTTTGAGGTAGTGTGTTCAAAACTTGGATGCAAGTGTTTATAAAGTAGAAGGCTACAATTGGAGACAAAACTACTACACAATGACCTAAATTGGCCTTTGTCAGGCGAAATTTCCTATCATGTTTTATCGTCAAGGGATTTTTTCTTATCCTAAATTTAATATCATCTGTGCTTAATTTTTGTACAATTTTAATTTGATGAATTTAAAATTAATTCAGGATGTTCGCTACTCTGTCTGAAAATAACAAGGGTTTAAAATAACTGTGATGGCTTTTAAGAATATTAATGTTGGAACAAAATAAGCTGAAAAAAGTCATGCGTCTGTGTGCTCGATTTAAAGTTATAAGCATTTGAAAATTTGGCTGTAAATGGGGTTTCTCTTGATTTTCCATAGGATTTGTATAAGTAGGTTCTGACAATTAAAACCCAAGGAGATATAACAAGAATTTCATAAAAACTTCTCAAATGGCTCTTTTAAGTATGCATAATGAAATTATGAAAAGAAATGTGTGGTCAGTGGGAAAAATATGAATGCTATGAAATGCATAAATCCAGAGGAGTACGAAAATCTGACCAAAAGGGCTAACTTGAGCAGCGAACATCCTTAATAAAGCAAGCGTAAACAAGTATAATTTTCCTGGTATGTTTTGCGACCGAATAAACCGGAAGACATGTTTCTGTATTTCAACATAACAGGTACAGACAAGAGGTAAAAGGAATGCCAATACTCTTTAAAACAACCAATCAAATCTAACGATAGTTAAATCATCATATCCAGAGATAATTGCATGGTAATTAGTTTTCTACCTTTAAATAATTAAATCTCTTAGTCATTATCATTACATGGGCGCTGAAATTGCATAATTGCATTTTGTGAATATTTCCTTATTTCAGTTAGAAAATATAAATTCTGGTTCCTGGAGGTCCATCCAACTGGGAGTCATTATTTTATTACGTAGAACGTTATTAATAACTGTCGACCCCCAGTTCCAGAACCAGACTAAATTACCTCATGACATAAATCATTCATTTTCTTAAACTAATCTACGAGTATTAAGTTTAGACGTGTGTGGAAAATACCAAACTCCTTTCACATAAAAGATCATTTAGAAGATTTGGAAAAAGAGAAAGCAGATGCCGCTACTAGGGCTAATTTTTCGTCCCTACTATCCCTCCCATTTTCCAGTGGCATTCAAAAGCCGCTGCCCTGTTGTGTCCCACCCACGTCTCTTTCGATAATTTTGTTAATTGTTCAACTTGTTCCCGTCCTAAATATATGCATAAAATATTTGCCACTGGACGTGTAGCAACAGTCATTCATCCGATCAACCAACAATTACGATATTGACCAATGTCTAAGAAGTGTTTATTTGCAACTATTAAGTAATGACGATAAATTTCTATCCTAAACCATCAAACAAATGTTCTCTCTGTGTTAATTCCTACCTGAACACATTATGTTATCAATCAAGATCGTAATACATTCAGTATTGATGCTTTGCAGTCATTCTGTATCAATCAAGTAAAAGTTTATAACAATACGTTTTCCCGCCATAATAACATATTATTATTTGTCATGATTACCTTTATGCGGTTTTGCTGCAACCAATCTAAACTCTTAAATAATGTGTAATGAAATCTGCAAGGTTCATGATGCATAAAATTCAAGATTTTCAGCGTATTTTACGGGTCTACCTGCGTTCAACTCCGTTTATTTTTCTGTTTGTGGTTGTATTGTCACCAAAGATTCATTGTTTTGAGTGTGATTGTGTGTTTCCTCTTGGTCATTTAATGGTGTTTGCTCAGTTTTCTCATTGATATTGCTATATATTGCCCGAAAACACACCTGATATGTTAAAAACTTTAAGGCTTACAATATCAACACATATTGAACAATAAATTTATATTATCAACCCAAAAAATCAATATACTGTCTTTCATTTCCCAAGTGGACACATTTATATGTCCATTCGTCTTAATCGTCTGGAATAATGTTCTGGTTTCTTAGAATGAATAATCTTTAGTTTAATCTAATAATATTTCTATTCCAATAACATAACGTTTAATTGGGTTATAAGGGATTGACCGTTTGATAAGGGGGTGCTGACTGTTTTAAAAATAATTATTATATCTTAAACAAAAACGAAAAAACAATTAATGTGGTAAATATTCCCCCAGAAAAATAAATATATAATCTGGTCAAGATACAACATTGTTAAAGCATTAAAAATATTTATGCTGAAGTTAACGAAAATTAATTTTCTCATTCGCAAAAAAGTTGAAAATAAATATTCTGACCCGTCAAAATCTGCTTGCCTATTTCCCCCTATCTTATATAAGAATCAAATGTTCGTCTACCAGCGTATTTCGCAATAAATGATGTACAGCGTTAGAACAATTTCAGATATTCTTTTTGTGTTTTATATTGTAAAATGTGTTTTTTAAAAGAGAAATTTGTTAGCCAATAATAATTCTGAGTTTTTGTTTAATCTACACTGTATCACGCGATTCTACGGCAGTTTGTAGGTCAGAATATTATCATGTCTACTACTTTTTACTGTTTCATTACAACTTTTACGATTTAATTGAAAATTTACTCCTTTTGGTTTTAATATTTTTGTCCGTTTAAAATGGAATTAGTGTGTTATTTAAAATAAGTGCCCAAGATACCCTATATTGTTAACTTTGTCCGTTCGCCAACATTTTTTCTGTCGCAGTTTTCGCAATTTATGTATTCGGAATGATTTCATATTAAGTCCAAATAATTATATGTTGTGCAGTGTAAGCGAACTTTAGGTTCGCCACGGTCGCACCGCTAGTTCTTGTTAACCGTTTCCCGAATTTTTTAATTTAAATCCATTGATGGGCTTTATTTTTTGTATGCCCCACCGTTTAGACGACCAGTATATCCGTGTCCCACGCAAATATTTACTCAAACTTCAGAATATTAAGGATAACAAACTTTCATCAAGTTAAAAAAAACAATACTTTTTTTAAGTAAGGCAATTTTAACTAGTTTCACATTTGTTCTGTGAACAACTGCGGCTTTCCTTTTAAAGATGTAATAGATTAGGATATGTC
>JAULBM010339437.1:0-12652 GCA_032357055.1 Geukensia granosissima
ATCTGTGTAAGTTTGGTTCAAATCGGACCAGTGGTTTCAAAGTTGCGGAATGACGGAATGACAGAACTGCGAATTCTTTAGTCCCCCGCTTTCGCGAAAGGCGGGGGACAAAAATCTACACTAAGGATGAAAAAGTGTTGAAGGAGATAAGATCAAAGTAGATATTTAAGATTTTTGGGGGTTTTTTTTCCAAAGCGCCGGCTTCATGCATCACAGTCTGCAACTAAATGCATCTGCTCTAGAGCAATTATAGAAGCAACATTATCTGGTAATATATAATTTTTTTAAATGTATAGAATTAAAATATTTTGTTTGAAATGGAACAGATCGGTTGGTTCTACAGGACCTAAGCCTTTTTAAGGGAATCGAACACATTTTCAATATAATGCTGCATTAAGTTGTTCCATGGCTGAATTTGTTGACAACATGACCCATACAATAAATATCGAGCAAGGTGCATAGTATCCGTAACATTTCAAAGCACCTAATGTCACCCCCGGTCATTAAGCCAGAGAGTTAGTATCTGTTCTTTGATTGGATTTTAATTTGCATTTTGGACTGTAGAACCAGGGAATCTTTTGAAAGCATTACACCAGTAGACGATTATATTGACACTTTAATCATTGTCTATCGGTCCACTTTTGTTTAAGTTTTCTAAAGCATTTTTACATTATAGTCTTTTGTCTCACAAAAAAAATACCAAAATTAATTGTATGTTTTGCTATTTACCATTAATATTCAGCTTGGTTTTATTTGTATTTTGCCAAAGGATGGCAGATGTACTTAAATTTTCTTATTGTAAACTTTCCATATTTATGTGGCAATTTTTCCTGCTTAACCTACTTAAGGGGTTTATGTTTCGCAGTTGATTCAATACTCTCGTGCCTGTTCCAAGTATCAGAATTTTCTGAAGAAAGCATCGCTGTTGTTGCATAAATTACTTTAACAAGGATACACCCAAAGTTGAAGTAGTCCCTCCTAAAATGTTATGGTCGCCATCACGAATTGGTTGAACTGTCTTCCGACTTAACGATTTCTGTCTGCCCCTTTGATATCTTCGAATCACCTTTTTGAACCATACAGTATCAGTGTTGTTATGGACCTGTTACCGGTAATACAAATACAAGTTGGACTCTTTTAGGATTGACGTTTAAGGGGATTTGAGATTAAGGATTCCACCACGGGTGTTGCGCGCAGGACAGGGCATGCTTATTCTTCATGAGCACCTGATTCCACTCCTGTTTTGTAAAAGAGTTCGTGGATTCCAAGATTTTGTTCTTTCTTTTCACGTTTAATTTTTTAGTTTGTAACAAATTTGTCTTGTCTCTTTAGACTATGTGCTTTTGATTTCTCGCATGTGTATTATATGCTGGATTTACGAACAGTTTACCAAAAACATCGAATCTCATATATAGATATGGATTAAAATTATATGCGTAATCTTATGCAACCCCTTGTGAATTCGAAAGTGTTTTCAGACTGTTTTTAATTTATATAGAAATGTTTTTATACCGATTGCAGTAACATTATAACACCCTCGGCGGTCTGTTTCCGAGTTTCCATTATTCTCTGTCTTTCTTCCTTGCATTCCTCCCAATATCCGTCAATCTGAAATTTGAAGTGATTTGTTCATTACTCTATTTTAAATCAATCTTTATCAATATATTTTATATTGTAAATATGTAAATAAGAACTGTTTACTTATTGTCTACCAATTTGATAATTATATAACAACATGGGACAATTTGATAAAGTTATAAATATAAATATAATAATAATTTTGAGAACTTTACTAGGTTAGTTAGTTCGTAAGGCTTATAATAATTACTACTGGACAATGGAACAGACTTGCCATTCATTGATAACTTTTATACACTCTTTTTAAGTCTGTTCTTTTATATCTTTTAAAATAATTGAAAGACAATATGTTTGATTTAATAATAACGTGAAAAGATAGGTTGATCGCTTCCTGTGCAATAAAACCATATTCGTAGCATTTCGTACCAAAACTCAGTTGATATTTTTCAAGAAACTGTGTCATATTTTTCTTAATAAAACACACAAGTTGATCTTTTAGAGTAAGGTACTTGCAAAATAATAATACAAATAAAATTGTATAACAGATACATGTTAACCAACAAAAAGTTATCAATATTTAAAATTCAGTAAAGCATAGGAACTAACGGAAATGAGAAAAAGGTCAAATACCGCAATATATAGCATACCTTTCATGTATATATTAACATTACAAATAGCCTATCTGTCAAAAAAATGTTCGATTCACCATTAATCGCTACTATCATGTTTGATAATCTGTACTTTTGCCAATACAACTCTACCAGTCTTCTGGGTACAAATTCAATAACAAAATAATACAAATATTGCATGCCTCGTTTTTAAGAGGAGGAAAACAACCTCACAACCCTATTTTAAGCTATCTATATGCACAATATGCAGTGCTTACCTGTTCACTGGACGGATCTTTTAAAAGAAATATATGTTCTGTCAGTCTTTGCAATTGCACCTCTGCTTTCTGTTTTAAAGTTTCGTATATGACCTTAAAATTAAAAACAATAAAGAAGGTAACTACAGGAAATTATACCCCTTTATTTTTATATTCGGCCACAATGTGAATACTAAACCGGAGAAACTATTTCCGGCTGAGGCAACCATCTTGTTGGCTGATGGGGTCATCTGATACAATTTTGAAAGTAAACCTACCTAAAAACCACTCCTACAAAGTTTAGTTCGAATTAAGCAAGTAGTTTTAGAGGAGAGGCTTTTTAGTGAATTTCCCTTTAGTCCTATGTTATATTAAGTTCGGCTGAGGCGGCCATCTTGGTTGGCGGGTGGGAACATCAGATAAAATTCTGAAAGGGACCTATCTAAGGACCATTCCACCACAGTTTGATTATAATTGAGCAAGTCGTTCTAAACGAGAAGGTTTTGTAATGAATTTACCAAAGGGTCATATGTTTACTTAGTTCTACTGAGGCGGCAATCTTGGTTGGCGGGCGGGGGTCTTCGGATATAAATCTGAAAGGGATCCAGCTATGGACCAGTCCACTAAAGTTTTGTTTCAATTGAACAAGTAATTTTAAATGAGAAGATTTGTAATGGATTTCCCATAAGATCATAAGTTAAATAATCTATATATTTTCGGCTATGGCGGTCATCTTGGTTGGAGGGTCGGGTTATCGGTTCTGAAAAGGACTTATCTAGTAACCATTCCACCAAAGCTTGTTTCCAATTTATCTAGTAGTACCAGACGAGAAGATTTTTAATGAATTTCTCATACGATACTGTCTTAAACTTAGTTCGGCAGAGGCGGCCATCTTTCAATGGCGGGATCGGGTCATCAGATATAATTCTGAAAGAGATCCATCAACCTAAGGACCATTCCACCAAAGTATGGTTCCAATTAAGCAAATAGTTTCAGACAAGAAGATTTTTTAATGAATTTCCCAAAGAGTCCTTTGTTAAACTAAGCTTGGCTGAAGCGGCCATCTTGGTTAGCGGCTGGGGTCATCAGATAAAATTCTGAAAGAAGATCACCTTAGGATTAGACCACCAAAGTTTTGCATAAATTGGCTTGACAGTTTTGGTTGAGAAGATTTTTTTAGAAACCACGCCTTTATTTATTTTCAGCATCGTAAAATGGTTAGTTGAACGGGACTGCGGATGCAATTCTGAATGAGGACCATCCAAGGATCATTCCACTATGTCTGGTTCAGATTGGCTAGTGGTTTCAGAGGAGAAGATTAAAATGTGAATTGTTGACGCTCGACGGACGGACGACCGATGCTAAGTGATGAGAAAAGGTCACATGACCTTTTATGCCAGGTGACAAGGATACGAATTATTCTTACTTTAACCATTTGAATATATTTAGTTTCTTATTTATTTTTGTGTTTTCGGTAAAAACAATATTAATATAAATACGTTTATACTCTGGCTAAGCACCCATAAATCTAGTCTGTCTTGGTAGTAAAGTGGTAGCTCTTATGCACCAAAGACATGCTTTAATAAACTTGGTATTTGCTGATCTATGCTTATTTTTTGTATTATCTCTGAAACTTATTGCACCGAGTAGAAGTTCCTACCGCTGGAGGTGGCTTTCTATTTCGATTGGTTTGGATTTGTATCATTCCATCACTATTTTTGGATCTCGAACTTCTTGTGTTTTGGTTACTGATGACAGGTTACTTCTAATACATATCGCATATCAAAATTCACCATATTATATCAATGCAACATTGATAAAATTGTATTTCACTAAATTTCTATGAGTGGTCTAGGAAGCATACAGACAAGAGATGTTAAAGAAAATAACCATGTTTTCTACTGGGAAACCCGATATATTTTTCAGACCTTAACCTAAAACGGTATAGGGTGCACAGTGATACTTTGAAATAAAAATTCTGTTAAAGTTTTATTTAATTTTGTCCCGTGATCTAGGAGGGGTTTAGGATTAGAGTTGGGTACCGCCAATATTAAAGAATGGCAAAGTCCGTGTTTATCTATGTAAAACCTCAAATACATTTCCGATCGAAATGCTAAAAAAGAGGATAAGAATTGTACTGTGTAATACAGTGCATTTGATTTTATTAAGTGATGCTAGAGGAGTAGCGAATAAGAGATGGCCATGGCTACTACGTGTAATACAGAATGGGAAAAGCAATGCAATTCCGATCGTTAAGTAAAAAAGAGGTAAGAATGGCAATATATGAAAAGAATTATGTGTATATTAAAGTTCGAATCAGCTGTTTAGGGGGAATTGCGGATACTCTCACGTGTAACGAACATATGTACGGACAGACAACCCCATTAGTTTTGACACATGTTATATTAATCATACCTTTAGCAATGTATATAAATGATATACACACTTCTCCTTGTCTGTTTTTGAACGCGAAACCATCTTCTCTAAAACTTCCATGGCATCCGTCCATTCGTCATCGTATATTTTATTGTACTTTTCAGCCAGTTTCATTGGTCTGTTCGAATCATTCAAATTTGCTATGTTGGGGTTATTGTGAGTGAGTGCTGCTCCGGCAAGCCCGCTTAATCTGAGGAAATACATGGTACATTTTATTTTCTCCCAACATGTTCGTTTATTATGTATTTGAAAAGGAACACATCATCTGAAATTGAAACTAATTTAGGAGTTCCTAAAGGATCAGTCTTTTGGCCTCTCCTTTTCATGTACATGTAATTCACTAAGCCGGTGAACTTTTTCGTATTTACTAGATTATTTACAGATAAAACACAACTATCACTCAATAAGTTATTTTAAAACTATTAAAGGTGTCTCAAATTTAGATTTATAGATTTAAAACAACCATTTCTACATGGCGCCCCTTTTTTAATATCATGATTGTGTCATCATATAAACATCGGTAGATGGCTTTTGACTCTAATTGAAAAATTCATACTCAAATATTATTTCAACTCTGTTTGCAATAAATATTATGTCTCAAAATTATTAAACTCAAATCTATTTAACTTTTATATACCCAACCATTCTTATGGAGCAGATGTACTCCAGAAGACCCAAATAATTTTTTTTTAAATACAAGATGGGTTAGGTACTGGCCTGCAACCTTTTTGATAGCTTTGTTGCTATTTATTAATAACTGGATGAGAATTATTATCGATCAAATGCAAAACTATAAGAAAAGACTATTTTTGTTTTATAAATAACAATACAGCACAAGCGATTATTTTCACAAATTTCCTCAAGTCTAAGATTAATCGCAAGTGTAGAAATTTCAAAGGAAAACTTTTTGTGACATCATGATTAAGGATAGAAATTACACTTACGACATTTTGTTAAATTAACTGCAGATAATCTTGGTGGCTTGCAACTGCCCCTACTAGACCATCTTCATTATGCATTACGCAAATAATACACTGTGTCATTTTGTCAACTTAAATATCGAATACTATTTCTTTTATGCAACATTAATTATAAGAATCGATTAAGTCTTAAAATTGAGAAACTTCGGTATTTTTAAAGAGTAAATCAAATCATGTCTTAAAAATCTTATTTACTTTAGCTAAGGTGACAGGAATACTGGTATTATTCACATATTATTGAGAAAAAGGCAAGGAAAATTAAACGTGGATCTGTATCTAGTTTATTTGATTGGAAAATTTCTTACTTTTTGACAACATTTGTCCACAATTAAAGTACTTTTAATGAACCCATAACATGTAACATATCAAGTGTTACTAATTACCTAAAGTTTAACAAACAGTCATAATATTTATATAGTTTTACAGTTTTTGTCAGTGTATTAGAGAAGACCAAATAAATTACAATAAAAATTCTACTCGCCAAAATCAAATTTCGGTCTTCGACTTCTGTTTTTCCTTTGTACTGCTTAGGTGTATAATTTAATCATATTCTTTTATAGCATTTGATTAATTTTCTGCATACTATTTGTATAAGCATTGCAAAGGTAGTGAGTCTTTGTATTAGTGAATAAAGACTTTCTCCATCACATTTACATTCACATCCGAAAACAAGCAAACTAAGAAGATTTTGGAAAAAAAATTTTTAATTCAACCAGAGGCTCCCATGAGCTTGTCATCGCTAACCTTTCATACAGTTTACATTAAAACCATATGAATTAACTATGGTTTGAATAGCACAAGCAAGTTCGGCTGAGGCAGCCATATTGGTTGGCAGATGCCAGATACAATTCTGAGAGGAACCCTCTAGGGACCATTTCACAAAGATTGGTTCCAATTTAGTAAAGTTTCAGATCAGATGAGAAAATATTTTTGATTTATTTACCATAGGATCCTTCGTCATATTCAGTTGGGCTAAAGCAGCTGTCTTGATTCGCAGATGTGGTCAACAAACAAAATTCTGAAGAAGTTCTCCTGAAGACCATTTCAACAAAATAAAGTGCCAATGGAGGAAGTAAATCTTGTCAAGAAGATTTTTCATAAATTTCTCATAAGGGCCTATGTAAAACTAGGTTCGCGGCTAGGGTGGCCATCTTGGTTGGCGGGTGAGGTCATCACACAAAATTCTGAAAAAGACCCAACTAGGAATCATTCCACCAAAGTTTGGATCCCATTAAGCAAGTAGTTTCCAGACTATGTAAAACTATGTTCAGCACTATGTGGAGGCCTTCTTTGTTGACTGGTGGGGTCACCCGACATTTTTATGATGGGGACCAATCTAAGGACCATTCCACCTTAATAAGGTTCTAATGATGCAAGCATTTCAAGATAATTTTTTTTAAATTTCCAATAAGGCTTTATATAACACTGGTGGCCATCTAGATTGGAGGTTGGAGATGCCAGACACAATTTCTGAAGGAGACCACCAAAGAATCAATTCAGTTACGTTTGGCAAAGATTAGCACAATAGTTTCAGGGAAGAAGATTTTAGGAATTCAACCCACCTTTTTCTATTTTAAGCCTGAAGCCATTTTGTTTGGAGGTCGGTGTCATTGGATACAATTATAGTAAAGGACCACCCAAGGACCATTCCAGCCAAGTCTGGCTGAGATTGGCTCAATACTTCAGAGGAGAAGGTTTTTCGAATTTCATCCCCCTTTTTCTATTTTTAATCTGGCGGCCATCTTGGATTACGTATCAGGTCATCGGACACAATTCTGAAAGAGGACCACCTAGGGATCATTTCAGTAAAGATTGGTAACGTTTAACACAATAGTTTTAGAGGAGAAGATTTTTGAAATTCATTCCACCTTTTTTCTATATTTAGCCTGAAGCCATTTTGTTTGGAGGTCGGGGTCATTGGACGAAATTTTAGTAAAGGACCACTCAAGGTCCATTCCAGCCAAGATTGGCTCAATACTTTCCAAGGAGAAGATTTTTCAATTTCACCCTCCCCCTTTTTCTATGTTTAGCCTGATGGCCATCTTAGATTACGGATCTGGTCATCGGACATAATTCTGAAAGAAGACCACCTAAGGATCAATTCAGTAAAGCTTGGTAAGGATTTGCCTGATAGTTTCATTGGAAAAGACTTTTGAAATTCTTTCCCCCTGTTTTCTATTTTTAGCCCGGAGGCCATTTTGTTTGGAGGTCCGAGTCATTGGACACAATTTTAGTGAAGGACCTTTCAAGGACTATTCCAGCCAAGTTTGGCTAAGATTGGAACTTTCAGAGGAGAAGATTTTTCAAATTTCACCACCCCCTTTTTCTATTTTTTGGATGGTGGCCATCTAGGATTACGGATCAGGCCATTGGACATTATTCTGAAAGAGGAACACCTAAGGATCAATTCAGTAAAGTTTGGTAAAGATTTGCCTAATGGTTTCAGTGGAGAAGACTTTTGAAATTATTTCCCCCAGTTATCTATTTTTAACCCGGAGGCCAAAAAAGATTGACTCAATACTTTTAAAGGAGAAGATTTTTCAAATTTCACCCCATTTTTTTCTATTTTTAGCCATCTTAGATTTTGGATCAGGTTATCGGTCACAATTCTGAAAAGGGACCACCTTAGAACAACTGCTGCTAAGTAAGGTTCACAATGGCCCAGTGTTTTCAGTGGAGAAGATTTTTTTGTAATTGTTGACGGACGGAAGACGGACGACAGAAGACGGACGCCAAGTGATGCCAAAAAGTCAAAAGGCCTTTTAGGCCATGTGAGCTTAAACGGCGGTTTCAGAAGGAACCGACTTGATCAAGTTTCCCACAGACAAAAATGTTAAAGTCAAGCTATGGTGGCTCATCTTAAATTATCTAAAATCGGAAAAAATCATTACTTTGTAAAGGATCCTGTCACACAAAAAATTTCCACTTACTTGGCAGTTGTAACAAAAATCCTTCCAACCCCATTACCATCCGAAACTTAAGTCGAATGAGTCGGTCATTTTGCATTTTTGATGGGTTTGAAAAAAATAACTTTTTAGAGAAAGAAACACAGCAAACCAATAACGAAACAAGTTAAATAAATCCACAATATCCAGAGGTAGCACTTCTTAAATTTTCCCGATGCAAAAACCGCCATTACTTAAAAAAAATCCATAGAAAACTTTTGGAATGAGAATTAATTAACAAGATATTAACTTAGAATTCTGATTATCAAATATTTTGCGCATTTTGCTGATATTAAAAGTTTTCTTAAATATTAGTCAAAACAAGCATTTCAAGATAAAAAATTGCTACTTTACATCAGCTTTGTTTTCAAAGTAACACGACGGGTGCCATAAGTGGTGCAGGAGTTGCTTACCTTCCGAAATGCCTGAACTCATCCTAGGTTTTGTAGGGTTCGTGTTACACCATCTTTTGTTTAAGTGTAGTGTGTGTGTGTGTGTGTGTGTGTGTTTGTGAACTATGTTTGTCTTCCATTTCATTATATTGACTATTATCTTCTGACTTGACATTTTCTGTCTGCCCTTTGTTATCTTTGAATTCTTTTTATAAAATATGTCCCATTAAACATAAAACGACAATTTATCAAGCCACTATCTGTAGGACCACCATATGTCTTGTAACAGAAACCCGAGAAATACATTGATCAAGGTCATAAGCTTACCTATTTAAATACTCATTTTTCTCTTCTGTTAAAGTTTTAATGTCATTTTTTAGACCCAAAATATATTTTTCAATACGACAAACACTTGTGATAAATTCTACTGGACAAACATCAGATTTTTCGTCGTCAATATCAGTTACATCATCGTCTTGTTTACACAGTTTCTCTAACCTATGTGCTTTTAATGTCATCACTTTTATCCTGAATTCAGCATTCCTGGAATTAAAAATATCACTGTTTTATTGCATTTTTGTAATTAAGAATCAAGAGATATTGCTGGTACAGGATTTTAAAAAATGTTTGAAGGACATCTTAGGTTTTAAACCAATAATTTCATTAGTGTAAAATTTAAATATCTGGCGAGTTTTAAAATCTAAACACGGGACAATTCTTTGACATCTTACCATACTTGGTTGCTGTTGGCTAACTGTAGCAATATATATTCATTTGGTTCTAATGTTGTTCGTTATAAAAGCAGATCAGTTATTAAAAATATGCCTTCGTTCGACAAATATTGACAAACAAACCTTTTATAACTTTCCAATCTAATAAGTTTGTTCCCTGTTTTGTCTTCATCAAATTGGTTGTCCTCAAGATCCTGCACTGTTTGCTCTGGAGTATATGTTGTCATGTTGTGTTCTGTAGTTTTTCTAAAAGTAGAGCTGCTATGACATAAGGACATATTGAATATATTTAAGTAGTTTTAATTTCTTACAAACATGCACTTTGAAACCTGCTTTGTCGTCTTGTAACTGACATTTAACAAAAGAGAAAAGAGAAGTGCCTTACTGTGACTTTTGTACAAAGAGCACATTTTTGGCAAAATAATTTTGCTAAAAATGAAAAAGTGGCTAACATCTATTATTTCATTTCGTTTATATTAAATAATGTATATAAAAAGAAAATCCAACAGTTTTTTTTAATTTGATTGGTTCTACAACGCATACGGTCACATAACTTAACACATGTTCATTTAAAAAATCTTCGTGATGTCTTTTTTGCAATCTATATATTTTTACAAAAAACCTCAAAAATTAAGTATCTTTTACAGAAAATGTTACATTTTTGTTAAAATAGTCAAGAATGCCCTGTGGTTTTGTCGACATAATAAAAATTATACAAAAAATAAGTTATGAATTATTAAAAGACATATCATTCAATTTTGCAATAATGGGGGTTATTGTTTTAAGTGCTCCGGCAAGCCCGCTTAATCTTTCATGAAAATACATGGTACTTTTTTTTATTTTATTCAAAACTTTGAAAATTGAACGCATATTTATTACAACCTGTTTTAAACACATGACATTTAAAAGGGTACCCAACACCATATGTCATAAATTCCACTCGTTTAATTTTCTTATATTTTGTTTAGACATTTACTTTGATGAAAGAAGGAACACATGCAAATTTCAAAATATTTGAACCACACATTTCTCTGGAATTATTTCAATAGATATATAGTAATTTCATCATCAAAACTTTAGATCACTGAGATGCATTAATTTAAATATAAAATGATAATTGATTAAAACGTTTAGATGATTTTACAGAGTTATTTCCCTTAGGTGTTGGGAACCCCCTTAAAAGAAAGAATATGGATTATATGACAGAAAGACACAATCCACAATATTATGGATTGTGAACTACATAATTTCAGGTTTAGCTGTTGCGTTTAGTTCACTTCATTTCCGAAGGGCACGAAATAAGTTCTAAAAATACGGAATGTTGACAAAATAGAAAATCTAATAGTAGAATAGAAAAATAGAAAGAACTTAATAAGATACAACATGTGAAAAAGTTTGGTCGATTTAATATAAATCACACAAAAAAATCACAACAAAACTTTTCCCAATTAAAAATCAGTCCTTCCAAGTACAAATGTTTGGTCAAAATTTCGTCGTGATGCTGTGGAGCGATTATATGTATTTTGAACAAATCACTTCCAAAAAATTAAGTATTTTACACAAAATGTCACTTTTTGTTGACATGGTTAACTATATATACCCTGCCATTTTGTCCAAATGGCGAATTTATATAAGAACAAGTAATGAATTATAGAAAGATGGTAAAACAGCATTTTCACAAAACATTTTGTTGTGTCACAAAATCTAAAATTTGGGTCGAAAATGAGGTTCACGTACCAACTCCTTTATATGAAAACCAGCTGTTACTTATTTCCCTTTTATTGTTTTCTACTAAAAAAGGTTTTAATGATATATGTTTTATGTTTTACAAAGTAGTAGACAAACGAATTCCACAATTATATTACAGGTTTTTATAACTGAAAATACATGAAATATGAGCAATTGGCGAATTTCTTCTATCAAAACTCAGAATATTAAATATTTTAAGAAATATCATGTTTTGTTTTTTTTTTTTTTCATTCAGATTATTGTATGGTTTGTAGAATAGCTTCACTTTAAAATAAAATAATGCAAATAGATAAAAAGTTGAAAATTAATAAATTTTTGCAGTCGTTCAAACAACATAAAAGCTTTAACATGTAGAATGTCACACCTTTGTTAAAATTATCAATGAGATTTGTATCATAGTTGTGGAAATAACAAATTAGTCCAAATATTTCATACTCTGTGTCAGAGTTTCTTGGAACCGGTAAAATGGTTATGAAAGAAAACCCGTCTACGTATTCTTAATTTTTTTTTATTTTATAGAATGAAAAAAGAGCAAGCAAGTTGCAAAAATACTTTTAAGCAATCATGAGGCATTATATATGCTGTTCCGGTTTATAATTCTCTATGTTGTAAAATTAGCCATCTGCACGCGCTAGCTCGAGACCGCCAATACAAATCCGTAATAATCCGTAATAATTCATTAGTTAAAATATAAAAAAAAATAACCCGAAAAAAGCTTCCTGAATAGAATTTTAAAAATTCTTCTTATATGAATCAGGAGAGGGGGTCGGAATAAAAGAAATATTTCAACACTCCCACCAAAAACGAAGATGGCCAACTCTAAACATTAAATACCCGTAGAAAAATTCTGGGGCAGAAAGTAAAACGTAAACCCTATTGCATAGTGTGAACCATGAACGTTAGATAATTCTTTCTTTCAATTTATAATAAATACACAGGCGGAAACCCAAACTCCACAAAATCTTGACGTAGAGTA
>JAULBM010339448.1:0-12651 GCA_032357055.1 Geukensia granosissima
TAAATTTCAGATAAAATTCTAATTTTTCAATTTTTGGGTCAAAAAAGCACTTTTTGAAATCTCAAAAAATGAAAAAAATGATTTTTTATTTTTTTCGCCAAATTCTGTGAAAATTTCAAGCCGATATCTTCATTATTAAAAAAGCTACAGTCATTGAAAGTTGAAAGTCTATTGAAAATACATAGGGACGTAACTTTTCTTTTATATAATGATGTAAACTTTTTTGAATATAATGATGTAAACTTTTCAGAGAAAATAAGTCCTAGATAGAACTATCAAATTAAAGCGATTTAATCATTGAAGAAAAATTGTATACGAGATTCTGAATTGAGTTAAAAATTACTCCCTTAAACTTTATAAGCAGCTGTTTATGATTTGAATAATTAAAAAACACAACTTAAAATAAGTTTACTAAATCTTAAAAAAGTTACATAATGGGAAGTTGATTATTTCCCCTATTTCAGTTTCTTTCAAACAATTATTGAATTGAGATGGTTATCTTTTTCAAAACATCGAAGACAATTCTCACCTTAATGGGATCGTAAGTTAATAAGGCCGTAACACTTGTTGTATCTTGAAACGAGGAACATTTTTCTCTATTACAATTTTGAGAATGTCGGTTAGTGAGATTTTAAAAACCATCTTTTGGTAATAACGCCAAAAGGTATCACGAATATTTTTGATAAATTTATTTTCCAAATGATATAGGTACCTGTTGTGTCACTGACCTGAAAAACTCTCATTTGTATCCGAATTTGGCTAAATAATATCAGGAAATCCATCAGTAAGTTTATTGCTATCATTAAAATGCGTGATTGTAATGGCCATTGTCAAAAACATCTGCGGCTTTGTATAATAAGGATGATTAGAATGAAGACATCACGTCATATTTTGGTAACACACATGCGGCTAAGGCACTTAGTAGTATTTGTGTTTCTTAAAAGCGTTGATATGTTGTTGGTATAATTAAGTCATGAGCGTAATTATGTTGTTATAGTTTGTACGACTCATGTTACGTTAGCTTTGTCTAGTGACTTTCTGTAATTTGATGATTTGTATCTATCTAACAAAGGCTCTTTTAAGCGCCACGGTGACGAACAGTTAAGACCGGTTCTCGGTGTTGTGATTTTCATTGCCGTGTCCTATATCCAAACATAAAGCAGCAGGGCTGGTCGCCAGTGGGTCACTGCTTCTAGGGGATTTGCAAAAAGTTTTGTATCGAATTTGATCTCTAGCATGGGTATCTACACTGGGCAAACACATCAAAGTTGTTTTCATTTTAATGTGTCCCTTGCCTGGAGTTCAAGTTAGTCAGACTCACACCCGGGAAATATTACGTCATCAGCATACAGCAGGATACAACCTCAATGTCGAGACCTTGAGAAGGTTCGCCATATAATTGATATAAATATTAATTTAAAGAGAAAAAGAGCAACCTTGCTTAAGGTCACAATTTACAGTCTGTATGAAGTTCATTTACTCGTACTGAGCACATAACACCAGTATAAATCGATTTGATAGCAGAACACATCTTCTCTAAAAAACCAAGTGCACAAAGGTTATATCATAGTTTGGAACGATCTATAGTATCATATAGCTTTTTGAATTCAATGAAAACACAAAATGTGGACCTCCGCATCCTCTTGCGTTTCTCAATATTATTTGTTTAATTTGAAATTTGGTCTATCGTACTTCTCCCCAACCGGAAACCATTTCGTCATCCACTAAACTCCATGTCAAGCTTTTCTGGAGTGTGAATTTTGGGCTTAATTAAATAATTTGTGCGTTTCCGCCTTTAGATTTATTTTAAATCAGAAGAAAGAATTATCCCACGGTTAACGGTTCATGCTTTATACTATGCAAAAGCGATTTACATACTATTATCTGCCCCGGAATTTCTCTACGGTGATTTAACGTTGAGGATTGGCCATCTTTGTGTTTGGCGGGAGCTCTGAAGTTTGACCTACATAAAGTTATTTAAAAATTTGCGCATATTTTTTAATTCGGCCCCCCTCTTGTGATACATATTAGAAGAATTACTTTTAAAATAACATTCAGGCGCGCCACTAATCATTTTTGCAGGTTATTTAATCCTAGATAAATTACTTAATTATTCGGCAACGTTGACAATGTATACTCCCGGTCTCGCGCTAGCGCGTGCAATTAGCCACTTCCGGCAGACAATTGGCTAATTTTATAATGTAAAATCCCGTAGGAATAAAAAAACTCGACGCAGCTTCAAAGATTTTGTGATTGCTAAAAAGTATTGTGACAAGTTTCTTTCACTTTTTTCGTCTACAAAATGAACACTATTTTATAAGAATACGGTAGACAGTGTTCTTTCACAACATTTTACCCGTTCCAACGAACTCTGACATAGAGTATAGTAGACTTTTTTGTACTCCGTTATTCTTTCATTTAGAATTTAACAATAAAACTTGTAAGACGGAGAGGCTAGAACAATTACTCGATATGATAAAGGTCACGGATATCGGACATGTTAGATTTGGGTATAGGATAAATAAAGATATAGTTCCAAATCTCTGGGACAGTACCAGCGTTAAAAAATGAATCAAGAAGCTTGTGCAAGAAATGAACACAATTCATGTTATTCAACATCTCGACTGGAACATTGTCAAAACCACAAGCCTTACCTTTCTTGGCCTTGTCAACAGCATAAATAGTTTCTTCTGAACTTATACTATCGCTAAGTAGGTAGTCATAAACCGAGGGTTATTTACCCTGTATATAAGCTTCATGTAGACGATCGGTTGTCTGATTATTTAATAAGTTGGAATAAACATTTTAACTTATCTAGTACAACATTTGCATCAATACAAATATTGTCTAATTCAACCCCACCGCATGTCTCATGTGCCTGTCCCAAGTCAGGAATTGTGGTCTTAGTTTGTCTTTGAGTTTATTGTTCTGTTATATATATATTTTTGATAATTTTAAAGTAATAGCAGTATTATTTTACGCATACACGATTTTTTATTTGGGGTGATTTAGAGCTTTTGACAAGGAGTTGTATTCCACCTTTGTTGAAGGCCTTGTGGAGACCTCTTGATTTGTAAATTCCTCTGTTTATCTCGTAGATGGCGTCCAATCTCCCTACATTTACCCTATATCTTTTCATTTTCCTTTTCACTATCGACAACATCCCATTGGAAAGATTTTCTACGTTCATTGGCAATGAAAATTTTCCCTTTATCTACGTTCATTGGCAATGAAAATTTTCCCCATCTCTACGTTCATTGGCAATGAAAATTTTCCTTATCTCTACGTTCATTGGCAATGAAATTTTCCCAGAAAATAGGTTTACTACCTTACGCTTCTTCCAGCAGTTCCTCTTGTAATGTGTACCAGTACTTACGTTAAGCCTTCTGGACTTCCTGGTCAAAGAGTTTATTTTTTGCGAAAAAATCGAAGTTTCAATTCTTTACCTTATCTTATTTTACTATTTTAACAAGCCTTTTCAGCATTTCACATTTTTCCCGTATTTCAGATAACCCTTCATGCCAACAACGCTTCTACTACGTTTCTTTTTACCAACATTACCACTTATGGCAAAAAATTGTTAAACCTTCAATTTTTCCCGACATTTCTATGCGTAAAATCTTACAAAAAGATTTATACTCAGAATCTATATTACAATTGTTTACAGAGGATGTTTCTATATTATTATAGTTGGTTGCAACAAAATTTGTGATTCCTCTGCCTTTAAAAATCATTAGGGAATATTCCTTACATCTTATATAAACATCTACCATTAAAATTGTTTTGTTAGTTGTTTTACCATTATCTACTTTATCCTCATCACCAAGATTTACCAAGATCTCAAAAGGGAATGTTCTGGTATAAACCAAGACTCCATTCCACATGTTTTAAAACCTGCAGTCTTAATTAAAAAAGTAGTCCTTTATGCACTAAAATCTTAAAAATCTTAAATGTTCTTGGATTACAAACATCGACAACAGGTTGACCCTTTGGCGACACTGTTTACAGAATTTTCTTCAATTTTAAATGAAACATTTACTGCTCAATAAAAACTCAATGAAAACATTACTACAACTGTTTCAAGAAAAATCAATGGCATTTCTTCCCGTAAAATATCAACACCAGCAATATAGCCAAGTTTATCTATACATCTAATATTTAAATCCCCACAAAATAAGAAATGACCACCATTTTGAAACTCATAAACTTGAGTCATAATTATCAAAAATAAATGTTTATCAACTTTTCAAGAGGAATATTCTAGAGGCAAGAAACATACACATAGACTAATTTTAAATTTAGATAATCGATAATCTATGACAAAAAAATTAACAATATAATGCCTTAATTAGTTTGGTCCAATACTTCAAAATAAAAAATAAAAATGGTACACCCCATGAATTCTTCCTAGCATTTTTATGTATTTTAATTCTATTATGCCCAAACCATCTGTAAACATCAGCAGTAAGCTTTCCATGATCTCTGCAATACCAATAATATCAAGAGAAATTATACAGTTATATCTTACATTGTAATTGTCAGAAATAGTATCTTTATTGTAGACATTCACGTTCCAAAACCCAATGGATACCTAACGTCGTGTACAAAATGACTTCTTTCGCGCTTCAAATTATTTCTGTCATAAGCTGATCTTCCGTATGGTTTTTTTTTTGGGAATACTCAGAAGAATACTGGCTTTGTTAACGCTCGTTCCGATGCTTTCGGACATTACGACGCTCTCTCCTTGATGATGATTTTTCACGGCGAGCAACTGAGTTTGGTTCATTTACGCCTTTGAACCCCGCATTGTCCGATTTTGGATTAACAGATTTCAGCTCCTGGACTATAATGCGAAAGTTTTCAGATTCCATATATTGTTGCAAAGTTTAATTCGGCTGAATGTAAACCTTGCTGTATTGCCTACTTGAATGAAGTTTTTTCTTTGCAGACAGAATTACCTTCCGATCCGCTTTCTTTATATAAGGAACTACAACAACTTCTGGCTTTGACGATAACTTTTATTATGTTCAACGTTGAAAACGCCAATCCTTGATAACTGTAAACCTTCGGTAAACAATGCCTTAACTTTTCATTTTTACTTTCTGGTAAATTTCTGATAATCACATAAGGGTCTAAATCGGACACTTTCGACGCAGAATCAACACTAATTTCTTGGGGTTTAGCTTCCAATAATCAAACCTTATCTAGATCATTGCGAAAAGAATCAACATTTTTTCCAAACTCTTTTTATTTTTAGATATTTCACCATTAACCGGTTTACCGAGTGGTTGGTTAAATTTGATTGTGAATTTATGTTCTAGATTTTGCTCCAATTCACAAATACTAGCGTTCATGATACCGAACATATTTTTTTCATGTCAGTAGATAGTTAACTAATCATTTTTTCATTGCAATTGTTTCTGGCGATAGACCAGAATGGACATGAACCTCAGCTTCGGGCTCGGTACATATACTGGTTTGCTCGGTACATATACTGGTTTAAAACTGCATTTCTTCTTTAGTTTATTTCTTAGCTTTAGGACTAGAAGAATCACGTTGCATTATCTGATTGTTTTACATATTGATGCTGCTTTTGGTATGCTTACATTTGTAGCAATGTCTATAGGTAATAAATTTTAACCCACGCAGCCGACTGATTGTTTTGATCCAATATAGTAAGACTGATTAATTGTCAGCTGACGATGAAATTAAAATAAATCAACAATAGAATTATTTTTAAGATTATTGTGTTACCAATTAAAAAAAAACACATTTCAGTTGTCATAGCAATGATGGCATCAATCTGAAACTCGATAACGTGGGGTTATTAAGGGTTCTTGATGAATTTGTCAGTTCTAGAGTGCGTTTATAAACAGTTTCCAAAGAAATTTAAACAGAAACAAACTATGCTTTGCTGTACCAAACGTACACAGTACCAAAAGTACATTCTTTCTGCTTAAACCTCACACGTGACATCTGTAACAATATTATTCAATATTATTAGAGCACTGAAAGACGAATTTTCTATACATATCGTTTGGATTAATAAATCTGTGTAGTCTGTGTGTGATATTTGAACCACAACATGGATAAAAAACATATTTATGAGAAAATCATAGTTATAGGGGGATGGGAAAAATGTTATATTTAGTATGTTCGCCCATTACAGCCCAACAATGATACTCAATAAATACAGAAGAAAAGTTGGCAGCACTTCAAAAGTATTGAAAGCAAGATCCAGTACCAAATTATATTTTTTTTATACATTTCAGTCTAAAGTATATAGCCAAAATAGGTATAGTTTACGTATTCAATAATAGGCATAGTTTACATATTCTATTTTTGAATATACGTTATACATCAATCTTTAACAATTTAATCCGACCAGCCGAAGAAGAGACCATAAACACACAGTTTTGTTTTCCGATTCAGGTTTGTATTCCAAATTGAATTTCATCTGTGTAGCAGCCCCTTCAAGGGGATAAGAATGAGATCACATGCCTTATATGGTTAATCAGTTAAATTGGGATATCAGCTAGGACATTTCGTGCCAGTTAAATACAAAACGTCACCAAATGCTTTCATCGTGAAAGGTCATTGTGAATATTAACTGAGATGTATTTTAAAGATATTTGCTGACCAACAAAAAATGTCATGTATCTTTCTACATTGCAGTTAATAAAAAATACGGGGTTGAACCCGAACACAAGTGGTCTGGAAGGGTAAGCTTTTCCTGCCTCTTTACAGACATCTGCCATTTTTCATTGCCCATTTTCCAATACGGCGTCAGTCGTTCCTTGGAAAAAAGAAAGTTCAAGGGATAACAAGCTCCATGCGGAGAAAATGAAAAGCTTTTTGGGGTTTAGTCCGCAAGATTTGGCATCTATTAACATACTAATATTCCGGGTAATAAATGACAAATGGGTATTAGCATACTTGACCCAATTTTATGAAGTAGAGTCTTTGCAACACTAACCGAATATTTTATCCTTATTTTTTAGCTCACCTGACCTTTCACGCAAAAGGTAAAAAAAACCATAAAATTAAATATTTTCTTGGTGCAAGGGTGTTCTATTCAGTAACCAACTTCTATCAACAAAAATCCGTATTTTTGCAAACATATTCGTAAATTTCTTTAGTTTAGTTGCTTTTCGCCTCCAAATCATGTATGTAAACAATAAACTACTTAAGGTTCAAATCTATTTCAATATTATCTTATTCTATATGCATGTAAATATTGCAAAACAAAAAAATCAAAATATGGAGGTTTATATCGGACAGAGATCCTAGTTTAAGGCCTTGTGGAGACCTCTAGATTTGAAAATTCTCTCTGCTTTTCTCGTGGTTGGAGCGCAGTCTCACTTACATTTACCCTATATCTTTTCATTTTCATATATTCCTTTATTTTTTGCAGATTATTACGGTCTTTGTTGTCTCACTAACTAGAATTTGTATCTAAAAACGGTTATTTAAATAGCCGGAAATCCAGAAACTAGAAAATGTCATCACAAACATTTTCAAAACCTACCTCTTTTACATGTGCATATTTTTATATGGATATGATAAGAATTAAAATAGATTGTCCTGTTATGTAAACAGAATTCAAAATATTACCAAAGAGATAGACTTAAATCGTTATTTTAGAAGTTAGATGATCATGGCAAACAAAACTAAACAGAAGACAAACTTATTCGTCTGAATACAATGGTAATGATTATTTCCGAAGTGTGAAACATAAACTTGATGTTTAAGATAAATTGTGACAGTTTGGTGTGTTAATATTTACGACTTTTCTTTCCTTAATTTATACGTCATTTCCACCCAACCGTATTAAACAGAAATTTTTATATCTCATCGAATGGACATTTAAGAAAACAGATCAAGATATATTAACTGTACCAGTGATCGAGCTTTTATAACGAATAAAAAAGATACTACAAAAGATGCACTTACTGATTTTGTGAATAATGATGAATTCAAATAATTTTCCTCATCAGGTTTGCCGATAACGTTATCGAGAGGTTGTAGAAATTCATATGTGTACCAACTGTGTTCATATTACAGCAGGCCAAACTCCACAAAGGTCTTTCCAAATTTTATTATATGTACGTAAGTAGATTCAAACGTCACTACTATTAATACTAAGATACCAAAGGTGAAGACATAAATTGTTAAGTCGGAAGGCAGACAAGACCATGGCCAACAAAATGAAACGAAAGACAAACATAGAACACACAACACTTCACTGAAAGCTAAAGCTGGAGGAACACGAACCCTACTAAAACAAGCGTGAGTTCAGGTGCTCCGGAATGGTAAGCAAACCCTGCTTCGCTAGTGGCACTCGTCGTGTTACTCAGTAGACAAAGCCGGTGTATAGTCAAAATCGATGTCAGTCACAACCGTTGCAGGAATGGACTTTTTTGTCACGACAGTGGGAAGACATTCATTGTCACCCATTAAATGGACATTTCGCAATCGTTATTCAAGTCATGATGGCAACCGAAAATTCTCTGGAGTGATGACTCAGACAATTTGGCTCAGCAGCATTCTTGTCAGCTGCAACCCTCTTTCGTTATTTTAGACAGGAAGCACAATGAGTAGCGTAGCAACTGAGAAATGTACACTCCGTATGCAGGTGCGGCTGGAATGTCGATAGACATGAACGGAAAGATTACAATCTCTCTTGTCGCAAAGTCACGCTCTCAACCCGCCCAAACTGTCAATTTCCAGACGCAAGTCATGACACGAAGCAAACGCCTCTGTCTCTGCAGCATCAATGACTTTAAGTTTAATGGGATAGATGCGGCCAACATAGTCGTTATTCAGTGAAAGGACATCATCTATATAGCGGAACGCGAAAACAAAAGACTGAGCAAACCCTTTCTCTTTTCTCTGTAGAAAAGATTCGTATGAAGTCAGCTTCATACGAATAAAGAAATTAATCGACGAGAAGGAGTGCACAATCAGTTTCCACTGGAACGTCGTCAGACCGCCGAAACACACGCGCGCCAAACATCACAAAATGCCGCAAACCAAGAAATCTAGCATTCCGCAATGTCACCCTCAGAACACTTTCTGTTAGAATCAGAGTGGTTAATAACAAAATAAGGTTTGTCCCTCCCTAGAAACAAATATTTGTACCTGCGCTTGCCATTTTTTTAAACAAAACAACATGATTGTTAAGACTTTCTGCCTTGGTAATTGTCCTTGGGTATATGTTGGGTTGCCAAGTGAACTGCCAATACCTATTTCTTTTATCAAGCTGTCTATGTAGTGTAATTTACAAACAAAAACAATGTTGTCAGGGGCTTTATCGGCGGGGACGACAACATATTTGTCATGTAGCTCAGAGAGATGTCTGGCAACACTCGGATCTGTTGAGACCGATTTCGCGTATGTAATCATAGATCTTTTTAACTTGTGAATTCGTGTTTTTATCAACGACCTCACAGCCTTTACCCATTTGAAAAGGGTGTTTAGTTCTTCGCCCACTGTCTGGCATAATCCTCGACCGAATCCATAATGACCTTGAAAGGATTTGAAATGAAATTGAAAGAACTGACTTTAAATAAAGCTAATCAGTACAACAACTATTTTTTTTTCATCTATATGTTTCTATTTCCCAATCCAAGGTAAAATAAAAAATATATAACAGTTTCTAATTTCCTATTCTAAATTCTTCCTTCCTCGGTGTGAATGGTTCTTTGACTTCTTCCCACGATATATATATTTATAATCTTCTTTGTTTGCAACGAAGCTTTAGATTTTAATGGACGTTATTACTAGGAAATTATCAGGTCAAGGATTTCGTTACCACAATTTAGGGAAACATTTACTAAGATTTTTCATTAATAGAAAGGTATAATTTTGAAGTTTGTTGCACCTATTCCTATCCAAAATAATACAAAACGGGATGTACTACACCAAGTCTTCTATGGAATGTTATCAATAAAGCTGGTGGACATTAGAATATAAACAAACCTACCCATAAAGATTATCTCTATAACACTATTCAGTACTATGGATATTGTTTTCTTTACAATCAAAATGCTTCTCTGCGCCAAAAATTCAATCAGACAAGATTTCAGCCGATAGTTGTTTACAATTTTGCCCTACATGGTTCATACTTTATTTGGCATTTGCACATGACCTTGCTTTCTATCTCTATCAATTACAATTTTGCACTAGAGCCAGCAAGACATGTTTTAATTGATATGAGAATAAGGTATTTTATCAATTTTATTTGGATTTTGAACTAGCTTTCAGAGTACATTTTCGAGGTGGGTATATCATGTTATTTGTTTTTGTAATTGTCTTTATATTATTTATCAACTTCAAGAGTTAAATATAATACATCTAATTTTGAGGGTTTTTTGGTTGTTCTGTCACACCACTGTCCAAGATTAGGGAGGTTGAGTGCTCTCAAACATGTTTAATCATGCCATATATTCTATGTATCTGAACTAAGCCAAGAACTTGGAGTCCAGTGGATATTGTTGTTTTTATGTTTTATTGTTACTCTATTACCGTATAAACTTAGTTGGCCTTAGTAACATTATTGTTACATCTAAATATCATCACATTTAATTTGGGTTCTTTAAAAGCTTATCTTGAAGTGAGCATATTTCTCCATTACTGAAGCCTTTAGATGGATGTTTGCAATTTATACTATCATAGACATTCATACCACAAATCCCTTTCCTATATCAGTACATGACACTAACACTAAACTTTAAGTATATGTATCTTTCAAACATAACTATGCAAAGCATTGTTTTTGTTATTTTGTGAAGTCTAATAATAGACATTGGTTGACCAAAATTTTAATCAGAAAATCACGACGTTGTTCATATAATTTTAAAGTTACTGTCCTTAAAAAATTATTTGCAGCTTTTAAGTAATTTTTTGTTACTCATCTTAATATTTATTTGCAGCAATTAATGAATAAGCTCAATTCATTGTACCAAAAATTGCTTAAATAGCATTTTGTTTAATAAGAAGATAACAACTTTTTCGATTTTCTCTAAGACTACACAAAAATTGTGTTCATGTATTATGTAACCTTCAGTTTACTTTTTAAATGTAAGCTATCTAGAGAGACATAATGCCGATCATGTATCGCTCACCTTGTCACTTGGCATAGATTTTATTTGCCTGTAATTCTATATAATCCGGAACCTAATTTTTATTTGCATGAAAAGTGAACATCAAGGAGATCCTACTTTATTTCCGTAAAAATCCGTAAGGGCCTCCAACAAGGATGGAATCACACTCCCCTTGACGAGTTCTAAATAGCTCCAAACAAACAAAATGTGTATACATGTGCGTATTGTATGCAAATATTTCCGCAGTGTTAAAAAACAATATGAAAGACAATGACACTTCTCATTGGGATAAGCACATTATGCATGTGATTGGATTAAACATTAATTGCTGGATCTAAAAACCTCTCTTACATCGGGGCCTGATTATAATCAATATATAAATTGGGGAAGAATATAAATTTATCTTGAGTAAAAATAACAAAGGTTAAATATTCCTGCAAACAATGTCATCAATACCTGACATATAACATATGAACAACATTAAGTCAACGACATTACCAAGATACATGCAGGTAAGGTTTAATGAAAATTGGAGTTAAATGTAAATATAATTGTAAGACTGCCTATGTCGGTATTGTGTAAAGACAAACTATCAAAATGAGGTGGAACCCCTTCTCAAACGGGGAGTCTGTTGGTTTGGCGTGATGTACACTATTCTTCACCATCATCTCGGACGGTAACGCCGTGCACTATGTCGGGAAATGTCATATCGTAGCATGTTAAAGATTCCGTTGCACAGCTCATGATAAGGGTTTGTAAATGGTCATTTGCTCAGGCTAAAATTCCTGTCTTTACCAAAACAATAGCAATTTGGCATTCTGTGGCTAAAACACTCTTGGCCCGACAGCCATCCCGCCCCATATCATAATAATTACGTTTGATTTTTCTCAATATGTAACTTTCGGCATTCTTCTCAACAGGTTGGTGCCCTTTTCCTACTATACCCTCGAAAAATTTTAATTTTTGGTGAATGTGATGAAAATTATCCGATTCAGACAAATTATTTTATTAATGAACATCAAACCATATGGACAGGATGGGACAAAAACACATGGTCAGAATGCAGTTTTCAGTGGCGTAGCATAATGTATGCAGTGGAAGAAACTGCTTCCAGTTAATTTTTGTTTGCAAGAGTTTAAGAGTTGAAAAATTTAACTTTAAAAAGTGGTGTGAGGTTCCTCACTTTGTTGAAGACTGCGCGACGACTTCTATAATTGTTTTGTTTCAGGTCGTTTTTACTTGGCGATAGAATACGGTCTCCTTGATATTTATCCAATTTCCGTTCTTTTTTTTAAATATAACACGTCAACCGGAAGCCATCATGGAAACGTTTCATTCACTAACGGTCCGGTGCTGGCAGTTTCAAGCTGTAAACCTTATTTTACCAGATTGAATTTACAACCATCACGATCCAAGTCGAATGACTTCAAGATTACACAGTTTAATTAAATATACCACTTTAAGTAAACATATAAAGATCAAGATTGCATTTAAACGCAGTATTATATATACCACTTTAAGTAAAAATATAAAGATCAAGATTGCA
>JAULBM010339469.1:0-12651 GCA_032357055.1 Geukensia granosissima
AGTAACACGAACCCTACAAAAACCAGGGTGAGTTCAGGTGCTCCGGAAGGGTAAGCAACTCCTGCTCCACTAGTGTAACATGTTCACCATGTAAGGCTAAATCGGTAAGAAGGAAGTAAAAATGTGTCAGACCAATATTAAATCACACAAAAAAGAGCACCATACCAAAGTCGTATGTACCAAGTTTAAAGACAATACAGTACCAGTTTGTAGTTGCTGAGAAATCTGTTTATACAATATTTTCAACATTTGCCACTTCGTACCAGAAACAAAACCCTGTACAATAGGACACCATACTAAAACTGCGTCTTCCAAAATGACTTTTATATGTCAGACTAATGAACAAGTGACATTATAAAGATTTATGATGACAATTGACAAAATATGAAAATCGGAAAAAGCTACAAAATATGAGAGCACAAGATCATATTTGCGAGTTAAAAAACTAGAGCTCCTAGGAGCTTGAGATCGCTCACCTGATATACAGTTGACAAGACAAAGTAGACGCTGAAACCATTCAATTAAACTTTGGTTCTAATTGAGAAGGCTTTTATAGAAAAAAGATTTGTAAATGAAAATATTATAGAGTTCTATATATAAACTAAGTTCAGCTAAAGCAGCTATCTTGTTTGGCTTGTTGAGTCGTCGGACACAATTATACAAGAGACCCAACTTAGGACTATTCCACTAAAGTTTGGTTCCAAGTAGTTCAAGACGAGCAGATTTTTAAATGAATTTCCCATAGGCCATCTTGGTTGGCGAGTGTGGTTATCGTATACAATTCTGAAAGAAGATCACCTAATGACAATTTTACCAAAGTTTGACATAAATTGGCCGGACAGTTTTGGGAGAGAAGATTTGTTTAGAAACCAACACCCCTTTTTCTATTTTAGTAACAGTGGCCATAGTGGTTAACCAATCGGGATCTTTAAAACAATTATGAAAAGGGACCATCCAAGGACCATTCCACCGAAGTTTGGTTCATATTGGCTGAGTGGTTTCAGAGGAGAAAAATATGAATTATTGCCATTTTTGTTTAAATACAGTATAAATACGATAAATATCCGGAAGTAGTTGAACTAGTACCCAAGTTGTATTTCGGAGGGAAACGTATCATCATATAATGAAAAAGTATCATCGTATAATGAAAAAGTATCATATAGTGACAAAGTATCAAAGTATTATCATATAATGAAAGTACCATCATATAATGAAAAAGCACCCCCACCCCCAGGGCGACCGGGATATAGAAATAGGTCGTTCTGTGTCTCCGCATGCAGGTAGAACCACTGCTAAAGGGGCGTCCGTTAGTTCGAGCGGGATGTATAAAATTCCCCTTCGCGAAGGTTGTGCCAGGGAAAGAATAGGTGCTAATTATCTCTTTCCTGGAGGCACTAATCCTCTAAAAGGGGCGCCCCTGATTGTTGGGGATGTATAAATTCACAATCCGTCCAGAGGGAGACAATAAAGAAGCCCCCCATGTAGGAAATACCACGTCCTAAGCAAGTTAAAGACCAATGAAACTCTTCAGTTTGAGTGGTTTGTCGGTGACCAGTTACAAGGCTAACTTTTCCGTCCCTATACAACTGCAATTTTTCCAATGGCAGTCTAAAAGTCCCTCCCTTAGCGGTCCCTTGCTGACAGTCTTCATATTGATTTATTCAATGTTAACTTGTTTCCGTCCTGAATATGCATGAAATATTTGCCACTTGACGTTAAACAACAATCAATCAATCAATATAATGAAAAACGACAAAGTATCATCATATTATGAAAAAAAAATTATCAAATAATGACATAGTATCATATAATAAAAAGTATTATCATATAATGAAAAGGTACCATCGTATAATGAAAAAGCCTTATCATACAATGAGAAAATACTATCAAATAATGACAAAGCACCATCATATAATGACAAAGTACCATCATATAATGAAAACGTAACATCATATAATGAAAAATTACCATCATAGAATAAAAAGGACCATTATATATTGAAAAACTATCATCATATAATTAAAATGTTTCATCATATAGAAATAAAAAATAATTTTAAGAATTAACAGTAGAAAAACTCCCCTATATCCAGAAATATTGATTACAGGCGCATGAAACATGCAGAGGGATAAACTTATTTTGCTGGGTCCAAAATTTCTTTTTCTGATATTTATGGCTGATGTAATATAAATATTTTTAAAACCATTGAGTAAAATGGAAATAAACGCGATCGTAGACGTTAAATCTGTACTGTTATTTTAAGGTGACTCTATTTCGATAATTGTTATTAACCAAACCATTAGAAGTCTTAAATGAAAGATTCCATACTTAGTTTATTTACTGTAGACAGTCCCACATATTTGCATGGAAGACCCTTAAAGGTTAAAAACATGATTACTAGAAGCCCAGTTGTCAGAATTGTCTGACATGAAATTTATCAAACAATGTTTTACAGAAATTTGTTGCATTTACTTAAATTCTAAAACATTGAAAATACAGAAAAGCCTCGATAATATACGCACTTAATAGTTGTCTCTGCCGTCGGATATGGCTTCCCATTTCGATTTGATTTGGATCTTTGACTTTCTATGTTTCGGTTCTAATTCTACTGATGAGAGGTTACTTTTGAAAAGTACATATAGCATACCTAAGTTTTTCATATTTATTGAACATTGGTAATTTTGTATAAAACAAATCCATTCATACACACAATTCTTTAAGATTGTTTTTGTACGATTCGCTTTATAACTACTATATAGGTAATAACCACTTGATTTTAGGGGGCATAGAAGTAACATCGGATCCTACCTTTTTCATATCATTTCCGCTAGTTTTGAGGCGCGTTTGTCCCTAATAATTTTTTTATCAATATTCAAAACTCTCTAGTTCTGAGATATTGCGATGCTGCCGTTTTTTTAAAGGTTTGAGTCTTTCTTTTTTTACCAAAATGTGCAACTCCGTTTTTATTTCACATTGAATTTCCTTATTTGACTCCCCCTTAAATATCAAATGTTTGCTCCATTACTGTTAAGTATAAGTGACGCAGTGACAACGCAATATACATGTTTAAATCGCCAGCCTTTCAGATAAAATTCTTATATATTCAAGTTCACAAAATTCCTCTCATTCTAACGCCAATTTTAACA
Source organism: Geukensia granosissima (assembly GCA_032357055.1). Taxonomy (NCBI): domain Eukaryota; kingdom Metazoa; phylum Mollusca; class Bivalvia; order Mytilida; family Mytilidae; genus Geukensia; species Geukensia granosissima. Next base: position 3,147 of record JAULBM010339469.1, read on the forward strand.
GAAAACAAAATCATTATATAATTGTGATTAAACCAAAGGTGAAATATTCTGACCCGAAACATTTGCACAATATCTTGTTTTCTTTGCTTTAAAATATATTTATTTCACTAAAAAGTAGGCCGTGCTTTGATTGATTTCTTAGCTTAAAAGAACAGAATTTATTATTAATTGCGTTTTAATTTTTAAACTGGGGGTCAGAAAGCCTTTCTAAGTTTTTAAACTTCAATAAAGCAGTAACTAAGACATTGCTGATTTAACATGGCAACTCCAACTGCATTAATCAAATATGAATACAAAAACTCTCCAAAAACTTGATTGGCATTTTTAACTTAAGATCTCTGTCCTCTTATAAAATTCAAGTTTTCTACTCTCTTTACAATTACAGCTATACCGCAATTACTCCTCAAATTAATATTATACGATCAAATAAATAACTGTTTTCCTGACAGAATGGAGACAGACGAAATAAATACATTGCTATCGGTGGAAAAAAAAGATACATACTTTATTCAAACGTCCTGGGAATAAAAGGCTTTGTTTAACATAGGACCCTATCTGAAATTCACTTAAACATCGACTGAGCAAATTGCAACAAAATTTTGGTGTAACGGTCATTGGATGGTCTTTTAGAAACTTTCTACAAACTTAGAAATTTAATTTATTCTCTCACTTATTATTTGAAATTACTGAAGCAGCTGCAATCGAACTTTGGTGAAATTAGCCTTATCCTGCATCAATGCCTACTAACTAGGCCACAAAAGCCAAATTTCTTGTAAAATTGTGCTCAAGAGTAATTCAGTGTCTTGTGTGAAACTACTGAGTGTGAATTTTCCTCCTCCAAATTTTAAAAAAATTTCCTCCTGGCAAGGATAAACGAGGAGTCGCTATCAAATGAGCGTTACAGGCTTATTCGACCCCCTGATTAATATAATTTAGTGATCTACGAAAAGAAATACATCCTAAAATATTGATGTTCTCGCTAAAGGATATACTCCAATGATTGAACGAAGTGAAGTTTTTCTCAAGTTACAAATATCTATGAAGTATTCGTGCTTATAAGTAATTAGTAATAATATACCAGAAGAATTGTTTATATCACGTATATAACTTCTATATGATAAAAATGTTGATGTAATAGACTCAAAATAACCATGACATGGTTTCTGATTTTCCTCGTCTTGGAAACTGTGTGGTGCTGTAGCAATGCGGACAAAACAGAACATTTTATCACAGAGATCAAACGTAACTTAAACGAATTAATGCAAATACGAACTCCTCCATGTGAAGGTAAGTCATCAAATAATTATAAAACTTATTATCATTATGTGAATCTGTGTTTTCATCCTACTCTTAATCTATCTTGTGTAGAATAGGGAATATATGAAGAAAATTAGTTTGCTGTTGTTGCAAGGGGAGGAATCTTGATTAAATGCTTAATCCTAATTGCCGTAAATGCTGAGAGGTTACAGTTAATGCAAAACTTGGTTGCAGGCTACGCTTGAAGTTTAGACTTTATTTATTTTTTTGTATAAAGAATATTGTCCAAACAATATTCTTTCACAAAAAATATTGTCCAAACAAGCCGTGTATCCTGACACATGGAACCGAAGCCGGCACATCGAATGTGCGCAAAATGACTCATCATGTGGTCAATTTCGATTGTTCTTGTTGCTCAATTTTGAATTTTTTTAACACAAAAACCGCGGAGAATGGATATTTGGAACTTTCGCGTTCACACCGAACACGGTAAAATTCCTCATCGATATGTCACCTCTGGTTCCATGTACCAGGTTACTCGGCGTGATTAAAGCCATCAAGACGTTTATATGCTAAGCAAAAGTTCCGTTTTTTGAATAGTTATTTTAATACTTGTAAAACCCGTTAGTTTTTGCAGAATTTTCAGTAAACAGAGATTAATACCAACTTGAATTGTACTCAAACGTTATCTGTATAAAAGGTAGCTAAAAAGGAAAATACAAGGAGTTAAAATCCGCATCCTATAGCAAAAAAGAAGTCATTGAAAGTTCAAAATATTGCGATCTTTGCAGTACCCTCAGCAAAGATAGAAGACCAGCTTTATATCTTCTTTACTAAATGTCAATCGTACAGAATAACAACTGAAATGAATCAAATTTTAATCATAAAAAGGAACAAATAACCACGTGTTCTGACTTGGGTCAGCTGTTCGCAACATGCGATGAGAGAAGTCCCTTTAATAAAGACCTTATGTCCAGTTAACATATGATGTGGACTGTCAGGGTTACATCTGCCTCTGGATGTTTATTGGAAAGTTGAAGATTATCATGTTACCGGCTAGATAAAATGTATTATCTATCAAAAGTGATATTTAAGAAAGGTTTAGGGTACTTATGACAGAAACGGGCTACGTTAACAAAATGATTTGTTTTTTTTTCCATTTTCATTTCAGTTGGATCTGGAGATACATACATCAGGTGGGGAAAAACAGATTGTCGGGGAGACGCCACACTAGTATACGAAGGTAATAATCCGTGAGTTATGTAAGGGTACCATGCACCACCTCTAATTACTAAAACATGTTTTTTCATGTACTGGGTTCTTTATTCAAAACAATTTTAATGTACACAAGAAGGGAATAGGCCATGTTTGCTTTATTTACCCGACCAAAATTTGATATCACCCTCAGATTTATCATATTTTAGTTTAAAAATACAATTAAGTTTAAACAGTTTTTTTTGTAAATCAATAGTGTATTTTGTTTATTTTTGTTTAACAATAACAAAGGAGATCAGACACAAGTTGAATACCAATCTACGTCTATACTGAGAGCATCAAAATGCTAGAAAGATGCAAATATTAAGTTTAACTGTTCATTCACACGTTTATGATCAATTAATAAAAATGCATGGTCTAAGAAACATCTTTCAGTTTGGAATTAAACAAAACAGCTTTATTCAAACAGAATATTCTACTGTTAACTACAATACACACAAACAGAGAGTTTATTTCTATATAAAATATTTCTCTTAATTTATATAATATTATGGTAATTATGAATTTTTGATGGATAAAAGAAAAAAAAATCCTCCTATCTACAGTATATAGTAAGCTCTTACCTACATGTAAATATTTGGTCTTAACTAATTTAATATTTTTTTCACTTTGACTTTTAAAGTCTGAGAGAAATGATCGTTCAGAATCCATACTATTTTAAAAGTTAAATCTTAATATTGCATTCATTTGGGGCTCTGAATGCAAATTATCCGATTGTGAACGTTTTAAGAAAAATTTGACACGTTAATTCCCCTCTGTTTAACTGCAAACTGCACAAATCCACATTTAAGACCCCGTATAGAACATTGAACAAGATTTCCTTTGTCCATTGTTAACCCACCAGGTTAGGAAGGCATATGCCCAACCCCTTAGTTCCTTTTCACGGATCGCGCATGTATTTTGACGTTTTCACAACAAGAAAGTGTTTTACAAAAAATCGTAAAGAATTTCACAGATCAGGTTAAGAATTTTATGTCTTTCACGAACCACATGAGGGTATGTTTCACATATTCATGCTAATTTTGTGAAGCAATTGGAGTCATGTTTGTTAAAAAAGCTGATAACTCTTTGGCACCATTGAGACCCATATTTCGGCTAAAAACTAAATGCGTTATCAAACCCAAGAAACTTTTGTCAAAACATCCCTTTAATTTAAACAATATACCCCCTCCTGAAATCAATTTTAAACAAATGGTCGTAGTCCTCCAGTGACACAGTCATAATTGACATGTCTGGGATACATTTTCCCCATTATACATTTTGTACAGAGGGGACTGGGAGGCCAAGTGGTCTAGTTAGTTGATTTAAACTTACCTACGGCGTGAGTTCGCCTCTGAGTTTGCACCATACAAAACCATGTTGCCTATAACTCTCATCGTACCGTGATAAGGCTTGTAAGTTGCCTGCCCAAGGTCGGTGGTTCTTTCAGAGTACTCCGGCCATCTCCACTAGTAAAACTGACCCCCTGATATGAGTGAAATATTGTTGAAAGTAGCGTTAAACTCCAATCAAACAAAAAAAAAAAAACAAACATTTTGCACAACTGAAAACTAGATAACCAAACATTGGTCTGACAACAATATTATCACACACACATATATACCCAGTTGCATTTATTATAATTCGTGATCTTGTTTTTTGAATTTGTGCAAATTCTGATTATTTGCCCAAGAGTTATCGATGCCAAACTTTTCACAAAAAAAGAAATATTTTTGCAACATACTTTGACTACAGTTTTGTTATATTTTTAGCAAAATAAAAGCGAAAATAGGGGGAGAAATATAACTTTTTCTTCCACCTTTCACTATCATTTTGCTATAATTTATTTTTCCTTAATTTTTCGCAATCATTTTGCTATAATTTATATTTCCCCCCATTTTTTCGCTATTACATCAGGCAACTATGCTTTGACTTAACATGATCTATATCCATGTTCTATCGATATGTCATAAATACTGGTATTGTTCTCATATATCTTAATTTTATTCAAGGTTATTCGGCTGGAAATGCGTATGAAAAACAAGGCTCTGGTTCAATTTTTTTTTGTCTTCCGAAAATTCCTGAATGGAAAAAATATACAAATGGCCATAAAATAGGAGATGGAAATATATTTGGAGTCGAGTATGAGATTTTTCAAGATAAGCCGTTTCCAAAATCCTTCAAAAATAACGACATGCCCTGTTCTGTTTGTCTAAGCAGACGACCAACAGCTTTGATGATTCCTGGGAAAGTCAAGTGTCCTGCTGGTTGGCAGAGAGAATATTCTGGGTATTTGATGTCACAGAACAATAACGGAAACAGGATGTCATCGGAGTATATCTGCGTTGATGAGAATTTGGAAGCCATCCCAGGCGGGAAAGCAAATGACGACCAGGCTGTGGTGTATCCTGTTACATCTATATGTGGCAGTCTAAAATGTCCACCATATGTAAAAAACAGGGAGTTATCATGTGTTGTTTGTTCAAAGTGAAATTATTAACAGTAACATAAAGATCATACTACGATAGAAAATTGTCTCCTGTTCAAAATATCAGGTTTACTGGCCAATAGACGATCTTTGTCAAACATACCATTAATAAAAATCAGTTACATACAATATACTCTGTTATATAACATTATTATTATAATTTGTTTACAATACAAAAAGTGTTAAGTGTGCCCAACTGCTCGAATATCAGCCAATCGAAAACCCCAAATCATTGATATCGGTTAGCGTTCGAGGACAAATATTTGATGCATATTCAGAAAGATAACTAGTTCAACTTTCACCCCCCCCCACCCAGCTTATGTGATTTATGTGTCGCTGTTGATTTGATACGATCATACTGTATCAAGGATTAGGATATTCTAAAGAGAGTATGCTGTTGTCATGCAAACTACTACAACATGGACACATCCAATCAAAGTTGAAATCGTCCCTCCTTAGATTTTATGGTGGTTGATCCCTTCCCTATATTTTATCAGATTATCTCATCTAGTTGTTGATCTGTTACCGATAATTCAATAACAAAGTTGACCTCTTTTCGGATAGACGTTAACACGTTTAAAGGATTCATGACAGGTGACGCACGCCGGAGATGAGGTACTTACTCTCCTGTTTTGTAAAAGATTTCTTGGAGCCCAAGACTACCAATTCCCTTTTGTTTGTTTCGTGTTTGTCTTTTTGGACTATATACTTTGTATCTCAAGGGGTTTTCTACTCTGGACTATAGAGAGATAGTATCATTTTGTGGCATGTTTTTAAGAAGGGTCCATATTGCTGTTAAGGAACTCTGTAATTGGATTAGATGTATTTTGTATATTTACTGTCTTTAACAATAAATCAGAGTCCACACCATAAAAAGGTCCCGAAATACAAAATGTAAAAATATTCATAACATAAGACAACTGACCTAATCTATTGAAAGAATGGTGAACAAATACCAATAAATTACTAATAAAACAAAGACAACCACTAGACTAGAGGTTCTATCTTTCCAACATTGTAAATACATATATTTTCAATCTGTATCAAACTGCCTAATCCGATCAGTTCTACCATATAATTTCTGTAATACGGAAGGGGCGGCTCTCCACAAGTTTTCCAATTTTTTTGTGCCGAGCGTACCTGATGAAGGTTAATCCAGAAAAGCGCTTCGTACGGAGTGAAAATTTAGGCATTTACAATCGTTTTTCTATTTGGTCAACAGTCCCTGTAATAAAAAAAAGAAATGCAAGGCACTATTTTTTAGAACTTGTTTTAGTGCCCCACGGAAATCTAGTTAATGACAGGCAACAGCTAATCGAGAAATTATGCAGTGCACAATCCAGAAAAGATTTGGATTGTGTTTTTCTGGCATACATTACATATTCTTTCTTTTAAATATAGCATATGAAAATTAACAATATCTTCTCAAATTTGGTAAACTTGTATCTGATAAAAGAATGCAAATTGCGAGTGGCTCATTTACTGTTGTTGACGTTCCGATTTCGGTTTTTCCAGAGCAAGAAGTGAAATTGCTGCTCTGTGAAAATCCACTTGCCAAGTGCCTGGATATCTGGTTATTCTGACTTTCCTCCACCACCGATACAGCTAGGTGTCATGGGTTGGATATCAGTAGGAATATGTGCGATAACTAACCAGTTCCCTTTCACTGCCTTGATGCATGTCCGGCGTCATCCTCATTATGTATACTTTTTGGAAATTTTTCCCCTTGGTGTTATTTGGTGCTGGTTACTTTCTAGAATTTTTACCAGACTCATCAGAAAGGGTCTGAGATGACTGAAACTTCAGTAACACCTGCCTCTAAGATACGCACGCTCATAAATGTCGGATGTCCAAAAGTGGATGGTAATGATCCCAGGGGAGCAGTGAAACAGGTTACTTTGGCGCAAAGACACAAAATCTGAACCGATCGTCACGAAATATATCATTACACATGTAAGCAACAAAACTTCTCAACAAAATTTGTTTAACTAAATATGGCTTTGAAAATCAACATAAAAACACAATATTTTAGCTAATCTTTTTTTTACTTTTTCTCAAATTTCAACGATACGGAAATCTAAAAATGAGATTTATTTTCTTCTTCCCGTAATCCAACTTCAAAATGGCGTAATGTGACATACCTAATACATGATGTGTATAATATTCTGAATGTGTTTCTGAAGTCCAATTACACAAGCAACAGCGTTAAATGAAACAAGATGTCTGAGAAGAGGAAATTAATATTTAAATGACAGTGAATATCACTTTATAGTAGAATAAGTACAACAGATTTGTACCTTTGTCATGTTTGTGATACAAATGAAGTCAGATTTCATATAATGTACTGATGCACTTGGATTAGAATTGTTGTTGTTAAGAATTGTGACAAAAGATACATATAATGTTACTCAAACTTCATTAAATTTAATGAAGGTCATATAGCAAACCTTTGATTTGATATTTTGGTCCAAGGATAATGTATATATTTGCAATATTTTACATAAACCAGCATTTCACTGATAACTAAGGAAGGTTTGTACTAAAGTTTGCCAAAAACCATCAGAAAAATAAAAATAAATATTGCATTTCCAAAACATGTCTAGTAATATTGATTTAACCTAGGACAAAAAAGTAATGAAAATTACTAAGTCCAAAATTGGTAAAGAACATTACTTTTATGAGTGTGTTCAGAATTTTACTGTGATCAGAAAAATAAATTATCCACAATTATTACCATAATGATCATTTGTTCAACATGATATGGTTGTGTGGCTGTGCGGTCATTGATACAAGTACGAATTCACAAGTTAGAAAGAACAATGAGTACACACGCGAAATCGGTCTTCAAAGATCTGAGTGTAGCCAGACATCTCTTTGAACTACATGACAAATATGTTGTCGTCCCCGCCGATAAAGCCCCTAACAATATTGTTTTTGTTTGTAAATTGCACTACATAGGCTGCTTGATAAAGGAATTAGGTATCGACAGTTCACTTGGCAATCCAACATTTACCCCAACGACTCTTAAAAAAGTCAATCCTTGAAAATCATCGGACAATTTTGTCTTCTTTCGGAATTTCAACAAAAAGGAGGAATTCGATCTTCGTTTACTTTACTGGATTCCAAAGCTTCACAAGTGTCCTTACAAGCAACGTTACAATGCAGGGTCTGCCAAATGCTTTACAAAACCTCTTTTCAAGTTACTGACAGTTTTCTATCAGCAGTAAAAAATGGGCTTCAGAGTTTCTGCGAGACAAGCCATTTTAGAAGTGGCGTGAATCAAATCTGGATTCTAAAAAATTCCAAAGATCTGTTAGAATGCCCCAAGTCAAGGTCCCTTTCCCCTTGCAATAGCATCAAAACATTTGAATTGTCCACCTTGTATACTACTATTCCACATTCAAAACTCAAAGAAAAATTAAGAGCCTTAGTTCACCTCTGTTTTGTTTAAAAAGATGGCAACGCAAAAAAAAATATTTGGTTCTAGGAATGACAAACCATATTTTGTTATTAACAAATCTGATTCTATCCTGAAAGTACTATGAAGATGACATTTGCGGAATGCTAAGATTTCTTGATTGACAACATTTTTGTAATGTTTGGCGGACGTTTGTTTTAACCGACAGTCGGCATTCCAAAAGGGACCAACTTTGCATCACTTCTTGTCGATTTGTTCCATTACTCGTATAAAGCGGACTTCATACAGAACCTTCTACAGAGAAAAGAGAAAAAGTTGGCTCAATCTTTTTGTTTCACGTTCCGCTATTAAGATGGTGCCCTTTCACTGAATAACTCTAAATTTGTTGATTATGTTTACCACATCTATCCCATTGAACTTGAAATCAAAGATGCTACAGAGAGGTCTAGAAACTGACAGTAAGGGCGGGTAAAGAACGAAACTTTACTACGAGAGATGGCTTTGATTTTCCGATTGTAAAACTTCCGGTCATATCCAGCAACATTCCAGTCGCATCGTACTGAATGTATATTTCTCAGTTGAGACGATACTCCAGGGCATGTTCTTCCTATCAGGATTTTATTGATAGATTGTTACAGCTGATAAGAAAGCTACTGCGCCAAGGGTATCTCGGGGAAAGATTATAGTCATTCCGGAAGTTTTTCGGTCGCCATCATGATTTTTTGACCTGTACGAAATAGCCATTTCAAAAATGACAATAGATATTTTTCCATTTTTGGGAATATAAATCCGTTCATATAGCGTTTGTGACTAATATCGATTTTGACTATACACCGGCTTTGCCTACCGAGTAACAAGACGGGTGCCACTAGTGTAGAAGGAGTTGCTTAACCTTCCAGAGCACATGAACTCACCCTGGTTTGTAAGGTTCGTGTTGCTCCAGCTTTAGTTTTCAGTGTTATGTTGTGTGTTCTAGGTTTGTCTTACATTTCGTTTTGTTGAATATGGTCCTGTCTGTCTTCCGACTCTTCTTTTAACTGTCGTTGTTGCTTCCAACATTGATGATTGTGAATATCTGTTCATAGTTT
>JAULBM010339488.1:0-12647 GCA_032357055.1 Geukensia granosissima
TAAGGAGTTGGTCATTACTCCATCTCTCCACGTTGTAATACGGTCGAAGTTCCTGCTCGGCAGCACGTGTTGCTGCTATGATGACAGCTACGTGACTTGTATGTGCAATGCTCATCAGCTCCTCGGATCCTTCCGAGAAATAATAATCAGACTGTGCCCATATACTACTAAGATGAAATAACGTTATTGCAAATGTTAGATCGATTTTGAATTCGAATTGCAAAATATTTTGATGATTTTAGAAAGCTGTTTTCATTTGGACTTTCATATGAATAAGAAATCATGAGGTCTAGTCCATTTGACAGCTATGAAAACAGGGAAAATAAATGATTAAAATTCAGAATCATCCTCAATTTCAGAAAGGTGTGCAGATTTCAATTTTATCAGTAATACATAACTAGACCGTATTTACCACCAAATTCTGTCAATTAACAAAAAGTTCTCCATAAGGCTTAATGATAAAATTTGGTAATTAAAAGCCTACTTTCAGGTAGAAGGCTATAAACAGCCTGTATTACTATGATGTCACTATTGCCATTTACATATTACCATAAAAGGTACATTTGACACTTCTTAATTGAAAGAAACACCTGTCCAGGTAAAAATTAAAACGAAAAAAAAAAATCGCCAGTTTAAAAGTACTATTGACCTTGCATTTAACACCACATTAACTTATACTTACTGAATATAGGATTTTGTAAATTGCGTTTTTCAAACTGTCATAATAAATGGAAACAATTAATATAGTATTTATTAAGATGTTACTTATGTATGCAAATTTATCTATATAAGGTTTAATCATCTGCCAGTATTTTTAAATATGAAAAGCAAGGTGAAAAGTTTAGGCTCTTAAATTTTTGTGACTTACTCCTTGACTGTAATGACCAGAAAAATATCATTCAGTGTCATGGACAACTTTTTTATTAGTTCACTCTTTTCAATAAAATTTTCTGTCAAGAGTTGGATTCATTCATTGATATCATAATTATAATCATAATGGAAGTCGAGTTAAAGTTGGATTTTTAACGAATTATTTTCCATATTTTTACAGTGTTCAAACGGACTATATGTTTTGGCATATTGTGGCTATTATATATTGTATGTTATGACAGACATGCATGTAGTCATAAAGTAAAAATTAGTAAAAAAAGATTAAATTACGGCATTTCAAGTGTTGGATCGATTTTGACTTTTATATAAAACGAAATCATGAAGTATGTTTTGGCATATTGCAGCAATTGAAGATGCAAAATCTAATATTTAGTCATTATATCTTACTCAAGGTTAACATTTTTGTTCAGCATAAGTCAATACAATGCATGCCATAAACCACCAAACCTTCTGGTTTTCAAATTCTATTCCATTAACATTTTTGATTGATTCATTATTGGATTCTTAAGGTCCAGTGGTATATTTTTCCAAATATTTCAAGTTTCATCTTCATTCGGGACGAGAACAAATTCAACAATTATCAAAATTATCGACAGTAGGTTTGGAGTTGAACACAACAGGGGAAAAGCTTCTGACTGCCAGTGACTGCATGAGCTTTCTCTTTTTCGAAATCATTTTACTGAAAATCTAGCCACATGTTTTATTTATATAAATTATATCTTCCAACAGTATTCAGTTGCAATCATGTAATTAATGTATATGCATAAAATTTAGCTTATATATTGTTAAATTTTCTAACAGGTGTAAAATTAATGTAAGCATTGAATATTTATTGAATCCATTATATATATTAAGTGGTATTTCTAATTAGTAAATGATGTTGGAGTGAAATGAAAAGGAAAACGTATTACAACCAGATTTTAATTGCACGTCAATTTCAATCGGTGTTTACAGGTTTTTTAATAAAGAAACTGTGTCTCACTGATTTAAAATGAAAAAAAAAAAACAATTTCAATACTTCAACTTCAACTTTTCAGACTTAAGGAAAAGCGGTGGGGAGGGGGTTTGTAAACCTCTCGATTCATCAATTTTCTCGATTTTAATGGAAATTATGACCAAACAAAATCTACCCCATACTTTTCCTTTTTTATCATTTTTGCGTTTCAAAGGGGGCCCTGGTACCCCTGTCCTTTGGATCAGCCGCTGTAAATTCGTTTTATTCAACGTTGATCTTCTACTAGCTTTCACCCCTGATGGTTTGTACATTACGTGCCCACCTGTGGATGAAAACATAGGTAGTGGAATTTATTGGTAATTAAGAGGCTTGCACGCTTTGTTTCCCGCGGTAATGCCTCTTTATGACATGTGATGTTCTCATTAACTTTTGTTTACTACAGTAATTATCAAAAGCATTCCCAGTGTTAAGTGTTCTATAAGGTTGCTTAACATTGATGAAGGGATCATTGCATTGAAAGATATGATATTGTTTCAGATAAAAGTGACGATACGGAATATCAAGGAGAAAGCATCACATCTACATATATATGTTCTTTTCAAAAAATTGAATAAGACTGGTTCTCTGACTAGAAACAATTTTGTAATATTGTATAAATTCGATATAGCTAGACAGGTGGTGTTAAACGCCATGTTTTGGTCTGAAATCGAGTTCACCTTGGGTTTAAATTTTATAATTCACGAAATAATTGAATTTAAGAACTCGATCGCATCATAATTATAATATCATCTGTAGTCTTATTAAAATAAACAACATCCCAAACGAGCAACAGCAACATTTTGTTGTCTCGAATATGAATTGCCAGTTTTGTATACATGGTGTAATTATGCACAGTTTGTTACGTCATTAGCGAAAACGTCATCAGGAGCAACTGCTCCAGAAAATGTTGTTATCTTCCATCTGCTCTTAGATACGAGGGTGCTCTGTAATCCGGATGTAAGGGAGAGAACCAGCCAAAATATTGGATATTTAGTTGTAAAATGCAAGTCTAGACTTCTGTATTATCCACTTTGGATCTATAAGAGTCAAACTTACTTAGGGCAAGGGTTGCCACTAGTAGAGTAGGAGATGCTCACCCTTTAAACTCATCCTGGTTTTTGTAGGATTCGTGTTTTTCAGCTTTAGGTTTCAGTTAAGTGTTGTGTGTACTATGTTTGACTTTCGTTTCGTATTATTAGACATAGATTTGTCTGTCTTCCGACGTAACGATTTCAATGTGTCCCTTTGGTGTGTTCGAATTCGCCTTACACGAAATTGCAAGGAAAAATTAAATTTGGTCATACTGTACGTGTTCGTCGCAAGATATGAAACTGTAATCCAGTGGATGTCGTTGCTTATTATATATGTTTAAATGTTACGTTTTTACACTGTATACTTATTTCGCCGATATATGTTACATTTGAATATTTTTGGAGCTTTTTTAAACAGCTGTGCTGTAGGGGTTTTTATAAGTCCATTATTGAAGGCCAGTTGATGTTTGCAATTCACATGTTTTATTTAGCTGTCTCATAGACAATTTTACCACATCTCATTGGTTTTTATTACATGAACATGATGGTGATCTAACACACGTCATATTTAATCAATATGGAATGTACTACATCTTGGCCATATATGAAAGGTTATTGGTTTATAAAAGTCGTGGCATATTATTTGAAAGCAACTTCATACTATCGCCTTTTCCTTGCATATACTACGGACAACTTTTTTCTTCTAACATTTCATTAGCTTTTGTTTGTTTATTTTTCACAAGATATCTCCTTTATAAATTGCGAGGTCCGTTCGTAATTTGGAATTTTCGGGATGTGTTCATCAGAATGATGACTATTTTTCAAAAGATCAAAAGTGGCAATAATGTGTTTTATATATTTTACCAAGAGCGTCTTCAAATTATCGACAATTATTTACTAGTTCTGCGATTTAATAATTTACTAGTTTTATATTTTCCTAAGTTTCTAAAAACCGTTAGTCGCATCGCTGGTAAGTTCCGGCTCCATTAATATGCACTTCAAATCGAAATATATTTTGACAATTCTTGAATCAAAGTAGAATGTGTACATTGAGTTTTGTTTGTCAAAACAAAAATGGAGAAAACAAAGCATTTTTAAAAATGTACACATTTAAAATATTTTCATTCAAATTGGGACGAAAACTAGTAAATTGTTGCGATAATCACTTGCCCTTGTTTTTGGACATTTGTGTTACTCAAGTTTAATTATCAGTGTGGTGACGTGTTACATGTAACCATGATAGTCTTCGTGTCTTTTGTTAGTCTTGTCCTATCTGTACTGACCCCCGAGGGCGGCGGGGGTATAGAAATTGGCCGTTCGGTTTCTCCGCTTGCAGTTAGGTTAGTTCTAGCGGGATGTATAAATACTTGAACTCCCATTCTCAAAGGTTGTGCCGGGGAAAGAATAGGCACTAGGTATCTCCGTCTTTTAGGAACAAGTCCTCTAAAAAGGGTGTCCCTGATTGTGGGGGATGTATAAATTCACAATCCGTCCAGAGGGAGACGTTAAAGACGTCCCGTGTTTTGGAAATGCCACTTCCTAAGCACGTTAAAGACCCCTTGTAACAGCTCTTTTTGAGTGGTCAGTAGGCGGCCAAGTACAAGGCTAAATTTTCCGCCCCTATCCAACCGGCAATTTTTCCCATAAGCAGTCTGCAAGTCCCTTCATTACCGGTCCTTTTGTTACAGTCTACATATTGAATTATTGTTTGCTAACCTGTTTCCGTCCTGAATATGCATGAAATATTTGCCACTGGACGTAAAGCAACAATCAATCAATCAATCAATTTTTCGTCGTTTAATGTTTTTGTTTCTTTTTTTCATTTGACCACTCGTTGGGCATGTTGGGGAGGGTTGGTTACGAACTAAATTAATTTTACGCCACCACATGTTTCTTTTGCCTGTCCCAAGTCAGAATTGTGATCATAGGTTTGTGTTTGTGTTTATTCTTCTGTTACATGTACATTTTTGACAATATTCAGGTAAGTGCAGTATTATTATAAGTTAACACAATTTTTTTTTTGGAGTGGGCGATTCAGGGCTGTTCACAAGGTGTGGTATTCCACCCTTGTTGAAGGACTTAAAGACATCTAGATTTGTAAATTCCACTGTTATACTCTTGGCATGCGTGCAGTTTTATCTGATTTTACCCCATATCTTTTCAATTTCATATTCAATACATCAGTTGTAATTGTAATTTATGAATTGCCTACAATTTCTAGACCATCTGGTTTTATCACTATTTTTCTATATAGGGTCGTATATGATTATTGTGTTGAGTTGTCTGGTTTGCCCCCTCCACCAGCTTAAAGGCTCTCCAGTAGAAAAATGATGCATTACAAAATGACTCGTTTAATGAACTAAAGATTTGTATTTCCGCTATCCACGTCATTGTTATACAATAACTGCATAATACATAATGTTTACAATCACTTCGGTATAATTTGTTATCGTAAAGTAATTTCCATTCACTTTGTCGTTTGTTAACATAAGTAAAAAGACAACTGATTTATTCAAGCAATTGTCCCGCAAGCATTTTGTATTCCCTTATTAATTTCCATATGTATTAAATCCATATATACCAAGTCTGCGTTTGTTTATACCCCACTGACGTAAAAAAAAATCTAATCAAACGATTTCTCTATGTTAGCTTAGATCTTAAACCCATTACTTTTTTAGGGATGAAAAATTTCAATAAACTATGGAAATATTTGTATGATAGTAGCGTGATTAATTCCTATCACAAAGCGTGTAATACATCGTATCCTTCCATACACTGTTATTAGTTCCGTAATGATTGTCGATTGAGAGGCTCTGAAATCTTTCTTTGATGAATGCAAATAATATTTATAACAATTTTCTTTTAAGTAATTGGGTACTTAACCTTTAAGAGGCCTTTATTTGCACCCTCATGTTTTCTTGTATAGCATTTATCGCCTTCAGAGAATATAACTGTCTATCATTAGCCCTGAAAATATGGGTACCTTATCTGTTGCTGTAGTTGAATCGATATTAACACATTAATCCCTACAACGCAATAAACACTGAAAAAGCAGTGCTTAAAACGGTTCATTCGAATCATTTTTATTCCGTCTACAATTTTGAATTTTTGTCTCACAGACCATGTGACTTCGCTGGAATGTAAGGCATCGCACTAACGATTCAATGCCTGGCAACTTTAATCCGTATTTTATTTTATTTGACATGTGATGTTTTCACGTTCCTCAACTTACAATTTTTAAAAAACGTTAACTGAATGATTTTCCACGTTGTAGAATTGCACGCAAGATTTACAAGATAACAAGTTTTACACGCAAATTTGACGTAACTGACACTAGAACCGAAAGCTGTCTGCCTAACATTTCGTCATAATGACATGAAAAACGCGGAACCGGTCGACGGAATAGAAATGATTCGAAACAATCGTATTGTATTCAGAACATATATGTGTTTTTATGTAGCAAAAAGATAACATTGTCAATGAAACAGCCGTCCAGTTATATTCAAAGTACAAAAAATTCAATAACTTAAGAGTTGTGCTGCGGCCTTCGACAATGGATAATTACATACACTTTAAAAACAAGATCTAAAATAATGCGATGTATAAAATCTAACAGTTAAAAGTTAAAAAGAGCAAAACAACGAAAGCGTCCTTACTAAACGTTCCTGACTTGAAACTGGCACTCGAGTATGTGTGTGTAAGGCACAAATATGTTTGTGAGGGTTGAACTTTCCTAACATGAGACCGAGCTATAAAACAAGACAGTAAAACAGAGTTTAAGAATCAAATTCACCGGGTATAACAGTTAAGACTTAGATTACAAAAAAATAACAATCAAACATAAAACAAAATTGTTATAATGCTTATTATACAGAATACAATGAAATTACCAACAGAAACCAAGAATTACAGTCTTCAAAAATGTATTTGATCTTTTCAAAATCAATCCAGATTTCCTATAGTTTTGTGTAGAATACCCATGTGAGAGATCAAAAAAGCGGTGTCCAAAAAAAGACATGACAATTTTAGAACGGACTTAAAGATAAAATGAAAATAACAAGAACAAAGACTTGGAATCTACGATCTACTTTATAAAATAGGAGTGGGATTACGATCTCCGGAAGGGTAAGCATCCCCTGTCCTGCGCGGAACACCGTTGTGGAATGAATGAACTTTGGGTATAACTTATTGAGATACACTTGTACCATATGGATCAACTCATGATGACGACCATATAATTTTAGGTTTGTCGATGTCAACCTTTATTGTATGTATCCTTTTTGTTGTAGTTTATCCGATAACAGCAATTCTTTCTTCAGAAATATGTTACTTGGGACAGGCACGAGGGTATCGAATCAACTTCGTAAAAAACCTGTAGGCAGTGGAAGCTGTAATATTGCCTCATAAGTATGGTAGTTTACAATTGAAAAGTCGTGCCGTATGTCGTAAATCTAAGAAACAATTTTCCCTCTTGGACAGTTTCGAGGAATAAATCTGAGTATGAAGCAGATTTTTTATTCTATAGTCCCTTGAAATCATTATCCGTTGGAATATTTGATCGAGATGTTAGCTAAACTTAGGATTATGCAATTATACAAAACGTTATCGACATATCGAAAAGTAAACATAAACGATTTCGTCAATTTCTTTTATTATTTTGCAAGAGTTTAAGGTCTAAAGATATTGTCCATCAGAAAATACAACATTTTTAAGATTTCAAAATAATTAAGGATTCCACGACGGGTGTCTCGCGCGAGACAGGGAATGCTTACCCTTTCGAAGCACCTGATCCTATTCGTGCTTTGTGAAAGGTTTTGAAGAGTTCAAGTCTTTGTTCTTTTTTGTGTTTTTTTCCTTTAAACCTTAAAGTTTCGAATTTTTCATGTCTCGTTTGTCTATGCACTTTTGATATCTCGCATGGGTATTCTACACTGGACTTAATAAAGTCACCTCCACTGTATTTATTACAAAAAGTAGTGCGTCGCTCTTACAAAGTGAGATCTTGGATTTCCATTTGGTTAACAAAACAATTAATTTCTTAATAATGTCTTTTAGTTTGAATATGGAATTGTGGTATAAAGGGTAGAGAAGTCAAACGGTAGAATACTGGTACCTATTTCAAGACTATTGAATCTACAGAGGGCAATTGTATAGCATGTATCCTTGTTGTGTCCCACCCTACCTCCACTTTAGATAAATTTGATAATTGTTAAACTTATTCTCGTGCTGAATATGCATCAAATGTCAGATAACGTTAAGCAACCAACAACCAATCAATCATCAATTAAAGAAATCAAACGGTAGAATACTGGTACCTATTTTAAGACTATGGAATCTACGGAGGGCAAATGTATAGCATGTATCCTTGTTGTGTCCCACCCTACCTCCACTTTTGATAAATTTGATAACTGTTGAACTTATTCTCGTGCTGAATATGCATCAAATATGTCAGATAACGTTAAGCAACCAACAACCAATCAATCATCAATTGAATTTGGTGATCCATATGGTATCAGTGGACATGTTTCCAGTACTTCAAATATACTTTCTAGATCGACATTCGTCCGAATAAGAGTTTAATTTTTTTTTAGATGCGCTGCTCGTGGGAAACGTGGGGCTCCCCTACCTATGCAGAACACATAGTCAAACTTCTTGTTTAAATATGTTCATGGAGTCCATTCCAGATCGAAAGCTTTGCAGACAATCCTGAATATGACATTACTTTAAATAAGATTTAACACATTTAACTTCATGCGGGTACCGCTTGAGGACAGGAGCGTTTACCCGTCAAGAGCATCTTATCCTAATCCTGTTTTGCCAGGGAGTTCAGGAATTTAAAGCCTTTGAACTTTTTTATTTCCTTTTTTCTTTTTGTTCGTTTCGTGATTATCTTCGTCTTTTTGGATTTTTCTCTACACTGGAAATAATAAAATCGATATCTCCAGTAATGAATGTCTTTATGAACTTTTATCTTTTTCTATACGAAAACAAAACAACTAGATGTAAATAATATGCGCCCTATTTTAGGATAGATTGGCACTTTTAAAAAAATCGTGTATTTGCAATATTAAAAATGACGTTTAATTTGCACAGTGATTAATATCTACCATTGTTGTTCAAAATATATCAAGTTACTTAAGAATAAAATTAGTGCGTTATCGTGATTTTTAGGTCTCTGCAAAATCTCTGATCGTATTTCTTTTTAACAATATCCATGATGTCAACGGAAGAGGTGTAAGATACGATCCATTCGTCTGTAACAATGCAAGTTGTCTGCAGTCTTTCATCCAATTCGATTCACTGTAAGTTACTTTATTAATTGAGTATTTGAATTATTCATGTCATTGTCTGGGTTGTTTTAAGACAATTTCGAGGAGTCGGATTATTATCGGTTATGTGAATGTTAAGATAAATAACACATCATTTTTTTTGCAATTTGGCAAAAATATTAGATGTCTTAACAAATTCCACTAATATTTTAATAGATTAATGATAGATTTTGAATTATGCATAAGATTTGAAAAAAAGGAATCGAATCTTAACAAATTCATTTACAGTTGAACAATCAAATTTTGCAACAATAACAAACAAGACCACAAGCTTAACTTGACATTTACTTTTGCCATCTGGTCTTCATTTTTAGATTGGTACCTATGGGATTGGCCACGCCCCCCCCCCCCACGAACATTACAAATATTACTAATATTTCTAATTGATTTTTGTTAGATTTGATTCTGTCCAATATTTTAAAATTGATTCCAACCTTTAACAAATCCATTTATAGTTTTAATTTTAATTATTTATGTCACTGTCTGAGTTGTTTTAAGATTTCGAGGGGTTGGAAAATCATCGGTTATGTGTATGTTAAGGTAAATTACACATCTTTTATGTTTGCAATATGGCAAAATTATTTGGTTTTTTTAATACCACTAATAATTCTAATAGAAATCTGATAGATTTGATATCTGTACAAGATTAAATCAAAAGATTCGAATCTTTAAAAATTTCAAATGTTTAAAATATCATATCACGATTAATGCAATACGTTGTAGTGCAACAGTAACAAGACGAGAAAGTAAAAACGTGAAATTTTGCAGAATGACAAGTCATGATATGTACTTGTCCCATATCTGGTTTTCATTTATGATTGGTACCCCAGGCGCTCCAACCCTACTGCAATGACATTCGATAATGAATGTAAAACGTTTGAGATCCCAAACCCTGAACTACATATTTTCCTAATCCTCTATACAAGGGGAATAAATAGAAACCCTGAGGTCAGGGGTTTTTCCCCAAATTCTTTTAAATTTGCTCATAACTAAAATAAAAATAACTCAAAAATAACTTAAATAAATGGTTGACGTCCCCTACCCTAACCTACATATTTTTTTAATCTAAATGCAAGAGGGATACAACATAGCAACTGGTTATTTTCCCCGGAGTCAGAGGTGGACCCTACCCTCATTTTGGAATGACAAATTCTCTAATAACACTTAAAAGAGTTTAGATTCCCACCCTTAACCATATATTTTCGTAGTCCTCTGTACAACGGAATGCACAATCTTTATCAATTAAATTCCCAAGGGGAGAGGGATTTTGCCCTATCACCATAATTATTTCATATTGCACCATAACTAATGGTTGAGGTTACAACCCCTAAACTACATTTTTTTCTTTATCCTGAATTTAAACCATATATTTTCGTAATCCTTTCTACAAGGGGAATTCTATCTATCTATCTATATATATATAAATAAATAGAAGATGTGGCATGATTGTCCATAAGACAGCCACCCAACAAATGACAGTATAATTTAAACTTCTGCAGGTCCGATTATGGCCTTCAACAAGAGTCCCACCATAACGGAAGCTGTAAAAGGCCCCGAAAAACAAAATGTGAAACTATACATAAAACACGAGAATATGTCATTGAGATCCTATACAACAAAATGCCACATATAAAATTTGCATGAAATTAACACGACAATTTTCGCACAATTTAATAACAAATAGAGCAGCGCTTGAAATTCGTGCGAAAAAAATTCGTACATTTTTTGTGAAATTTCGTGTTAAATTCACAAAAAATGTACGTTTGCAAGTGGTGTGGAATTTTTCGAAATTTGTTTCAAGTGAAACTTATTATTTGCATGAAATATCTCGTTCGAATAACATGAATTTCATGCAAAAATTTTGGCATCAAAATATTAACATATTTACCTATTTAAAAATGACACGAAAAATTACGCATGGATTTCATGAGTATTTTTCATGTCAAAATGACATGAAACAATGTTCACACGAAATTCATATGTAATTCCTGTAAAAATGATACGAACAATTTTACGCATGAAACTCATGCGTGGCATATTTGGCTGTGTAGGCCAGGGGTATTGTCCTTCCCTTTAATTAATTCATATTTGCTTAAAACTCTCCCCATCCTTAAACTACACATTTTGTTGATCATTGGAAGAGGGATTCAAGAATCTGTTGTGATTTTGATGTAAAGCTCCGTTCGTTTGGGAGACCTTATTATCGACAGATTATAATAATATCTCCAGTTTATTCTTTTGGATAAGCATGATGTATGCGGAGAATCGATACCGGATTTCGGAAAAGATAAGCCTTCGAATGAAATCGTCACCTATTGGATTTACCATTAAAGATGACGTTAACCGAAAAATGGCAGTCAAATTATCAAAGTTGATGACGTAAATGCCAAATTGCCAAAAAAGGTTTTTAACAGGCTTGACCATTTTAAAACTATAACCAGAAGTAAAAAGGTTAAATCAGTCATCGGTCCGCATGTTATATTACCATATTTTTACTATTATTGATAAAGCATTAAAATGTTCAGCAGACATTGGATGTCAAAAACTGTATATTTAATTCCAATAGCCGTTGCCGTTGATCCAATACAATATAACTAGAAATTTATAAGGTTTTTTCTGACCGTCCTATTTTTTACCCCTAATATGTATAATGATATCAATCCAGAAAAGCGCTTAACATGAGTCTAATTTGGCTTTTGAATTTTTTATAAACGAATGCTATGGGATATGGCTTGTCTCTTTTTGGCATATATTTCATTTTTTTGGTTCTTTTAAAAAGTAAATAACGTGAGAATGGGTAAACGTAAAGAAACTATTTTCATGTGAAATGGGAAAATATATGAAGCTGTGAAGGCAAGTATTATCCAAATTATGTTGGTTCTGCACTCGTGACATTATTTTTAATGTTTGATTAATTCTTCTTAATTCGGAAATTATTACGTGTAATCTGTAAATTTTCAGCGCAATGGAGTCCATACAAATTATTTATCCCGACCTTTTACCATAAAAAGAGGTTGTGTTTGACACACATCGCACGTGATAAGGTTTGTCAGTTCTCTCCGGATACTCTGGGTTTCACCACCTGTAAAACTGACCGCCGCGATATGACTGAAATATTGTTGAAAGTGGCGGTAAACCCGTATCAAACGAGCAATCAAACAGATAACCCATTTAAAATTAAAGGATCAAATTTTCGGAACGATTTATCCAAGGCTTAACTAAATCGATTCGTTTTTTCAGTAAAAACAGAATAAAAAAAAACTACATGCACTCCATTTTCAAAAGTAATAATACATACAAAATGTAAATGTATGGAATAGAAACATCAAAGATTGATTGATTGATTGATTGTTGTTTAACGTCCAGTGGCAAATATTTCATGCATATTCAGGACGGAAACAA
>JAULBM010339499.1:0-12646 GCA_032357055.1 Geukensia granosissima
TCTAACAAAATCTGTCATAAGTTGCCCGACATTAATACATACAAAATCAAATACAATGTTAAAACAAACACAGGGCATATCAAGATTTTGTTAAATGACTTGGCGGTTTTAAATCGCTTGAATAGGGCAGTTTTCCTGCATTTGCCTCTTAAAATCTATCCGTATCTTAAAGTTTTATTTCCTGTTGGTGATTTAGGCTCACGATATTGAGGTCATTTAAGAAGTATATTTTGGAGATCTTTTCATGATTGTGCAATACCCTTCTTTTCATGATTGTGCAATACCCTTTTGTCACTGAATATATCGGATGAAAAGGTATAGGCATAGAAAAAATGGAACAAATTGATCTTTAAAATATGGTACGATCAGACTTATTATGTATACATGCTAAGATTGACGGCACCCAAACCTTTGTTAGCAAAGGAAAACGGAAGACATTTACAAGTTTCCTTTTTTATTTTCCTATATATGTTTGTATAGTTTTGAAAGTGGTAGAGTGCAGTTTTGCTCTAATGTAATGCATTACTGGAGGTTTTTGAACGAATAAAAGAAGGGCTGAAAGATTAATCATGCTTTTCAGCTGATGTATAATTTTAATGGCCATTACTTCGTTTATTTCTAAGATATTAATATCACTACACAAAGGACTTAATTAATTATCTGTCGTTTCATCTATATAGCATTGCAGTTCATAGCTTACTAATCTAGTTTTCTTCTATTTGTCTTAGGAATGGTGTACTAATGTTCGGGTTATATTAGAAAGGAGCTATTTTTATACAAAAGGAACTTTTATCAAAAGGCCTCACCAGTCCGGTTGGTTTCACGTTGGTTAACAGTAGACAATTTGTTGGTACCCCCAGCGATAACCACAAATTCCCTCCTTAAGCCTTCCTTTTGATTTTGTCCCGTAAACGAGTACATAGTTGATATTCTTAACCTAAAAACGAGGTTAAGGTTTGTTGGTGGTCAATTCAGATCATCGTAATTTCAGGTAGCGGGGAAGATCTTTTTGTTTTAAAATCACTGGTAAAATATGTGTCTGTTATTAAGACTGATCTGACTTTTAGAGATTTGTGTCGTTGTAATCAAAGATTTCACGCAGCTGTATGGAACAAGGACGTATTCATTACACTTGTATATAATATTACAAGGACAACATGGAAACTAAGGCGGGATTGACGGTTACACTTATATTAAAAAATGGAGTAAGTGTATTCTAATTTAATTAAAAGTAAAACTGAACATTAACTGGTTTAAAAATAAGGGTGATGATCTTAATTTTGTACTGACGAGTTATTATCCGAATCATATATATTAGTCGTGTTCGGGGATAAAGCCAAACTTCCGTAGCTGTTCCGGTTTCGGTCCGCGCACGTACCTACACTAATCACTGCCTTCGGCTTTTTCCGTTTCACGGCGCTTCGGTTAGTTTGACCCGACGAGACCTTTCGTTATTACATAAATAGAGATGGCGACGAAAAAATGGCGAAGAGGCAAAATGAGTAATTGCAGTGAGTAACTGCAATAAGAAAGGTAAATAAAATAAATAAATCCAAAAAGATACCATTCTTTCACTCCTACTAACTTGTGTGGAAAACTGTCAACAAACAATTGATGGAGTGATGAACGAAGTTACGGAAAGAAAACGATCACTGTCCGGAGATTGGGATAAAGCTGCACCTTTATTTCTAGACAATACAGTGTCCATGATGCCTTCAGCTTTGAAACTTTTTGGCACTGAATGACACCCAAGCCAGTATCCTTTTCGTCGATACATGATAATGCTACTGGGCAATTGTTTTCACCGTGGACAAAATGTCCACTTGTCGAGTCATCGACCAAGTGGTAGTTAAAAAAACTCAAAGAGAGTAAAGGAGCAAACGAAAATTGTTTAGTCAGAGGTCAGCAAGGTCAAAGGTAAAAAAAAATCGGCTAATCAAGTCCCTGTTTGTTTTTCCGAATGGTGTTTGAATCTCTTTTGTGACACACAAGCAATTTTATTGTTTCATGACTTTTATCTATTTTTATAACGTTAATTATTTCCTACATTAATTAAACTGTTGATTCGATTTGAAACTGTCACACAATACATGAAATTATTAGAAGCAAGTCAAATATACAGGATACAGCTCTGACGTAATTATAAAGTGTCTCTTATGCTTATTTCCGGAACGTTTACCACATATCATATAACATATCCGTTTTTTAGATTTCTTTCGTTTTTTAATAGACTATCGCATCTGCTGGACACTTACCATATCGAATACAAACTATATAGATTTGTTTTGATCTTTTGAATAAGATGACGCAGACATGGAAAACTGATGTAGCTGAATTAAATTTTTTAATATTTCTTTTTTTGCTCATTTGACACAATGGGTTAAGGTATTCTACTGCCAACAATTTGTGTCCGCATGTTCAAAAATTGTCCCTAAAATCGCTGTGCGTATTTCAATCTTCATAAGCCTCGTGATTTGATTGAGCCATTATGCTATGTTACTGGTTTTAATTTTTTACAATGAAATGAATTGATATCAAGAGATTTGCAATTTTATAGTTTAAGGTGAAAGGTGATTACAAGATTTAAGAATTTTAATTGCGCACCTTTCCGTTTTTAGTAGCGACACCCCTATTGCTTCTGGCTGTGGTGTACATGAAACAGTGCTTAACAGCTAAGCTGGAGTCGATTTTTGGGAAGGAATTTACCCCTTTATGGTGTGGATTTTTTGTCAATTTGTGTGGGGCATTCGGTGCTTAGGAAGCCGTCTAACAAAATCTCCGACGGCACTCCCGACCACCGACAAAGTTGCGAGTCCGCAGTAGTCGAACTTAGTCACAAGGAATCCTATGGGAGTTTCAATTAAAATGTTCTTATCAGGAACTACTGGGCTAATTGCATCCAAACTTTGGTTGTTTCATCCTTTGGTAGTCTTTGAGCATTGCCGCCTGATGGCTACCATTACAAAAATAGAAAACAGGGTGGTGTGTCTTCTGGTCTGAAACTACCAAGCTATCAAGCTATCCTCTGATGTGATCCCAACAGTCGATCTTAGTTGAGCATATGACATATGGGAATTTACTTAAAAACCTTATTCTTATAAACTACTGATATAATTGAAACCAAACTTGGGCGAAATGGTCAAATGATGACCTCTACCAAAATTGTGTCTCGCATCCATCCCCTACAAAACAAGATGGCTGCCTCAGCCGAACTAAGTCAACAATGTTGAACAAATATGGAAAATTTGCTTATGCTGGATACGTGTTTCAATGAGCAGAATTTTAGCCAAAAAACAAGGAAGACCAATATCCAAACATGGTAAAAAATTAATTTATATTCAAAACAAACATAAATAGGCAGCAACATCTAGCGTAAAGCTTCGGTCAAATGGTCCTTATATGGTTCTCTAACACATTCGAAGAAGAGATCCTTGTTAACCACATGTCGGTTTGTCCTCGTTTGGTATTGATATCGAAGAGGACGAGTTGGATCTGGCTTCTTTTTTCTGAACTACACAAGTGTCTACATAAAGAAAGAAATATTCTTATATATAAAGTTCTTCCAGATGTTCCACCAAGCCACTTTTAAATTAAATTTGTCTGACATGATGTTTATCAATGTTTTACACTTAGTAGTTGTCCATGTCTGATTTTGCTTCCTTTTTCGATTTGTTTGGATTTGAGTGCTTCGTTTGCTATGTTTGGATCTCGGACTTTCTATGGATTGGCTCTAATGCTATTGATGAGTGGTTATAATTACTCTTTGAAATGTACATATAACATACCAAAATTCTTCATATTTATTTAACATTGGTAATTTTGTATTTTACAACGTTATCGTCAACTGTCAAGGAAGGTCATCAAGTATGGTGATAAAACGTACTCAACAAGCGGTGTTCATCAAAAATGGATATTTAAAATCAAAAGATCTGCTTCAATACGTCAAATTCGATTCTTTAATATTTCATATAGTATTTATACGTTGAACGTCCTCCCTTTATACCGCGATTCCACATTCACATCTTAAAGACAGTCCTAATAAATAAACAAATCAGTGCTTTGTAAAACAAAATGGAAATCCAAGATATACATGTTTGGTTTTAGGCAAAAAGATATCTTACTTCGTTAGAGAACACACAGATTGTTCTAATAATCACTGTCAAAGTGCTGTATTTTTGTGGAGTTTGGGTTTTTCAACAGATCTTTATCATTCCAATAGGCCCAAATTGTGCGCCCCTAATAGCAGACTTGTTTTTGTACTCGTCTGAAGCTAAATTCACCCAGGGACTCCTGTGAAGTAGCAAACTTTTCAATATAGATATGATGTTTTGTCATTGGATAAACCTATGTTCAGTGATCACCTTGACAAAGATATCCCTGCAAACTAGAATTTAAAAGACCACAGACTCGAACAATCTGCTTAATTCCTAGATTTATTCCTCGAACTATAACAAGAGAATTAACTTGTTTCTAAGAGTTACGACAATCGGGATGATATCGTAACTTCCCATATGTATGTGGCAACATACCCCTACCTACGGGGTGTCTGTGTCGCAGTTGATTCGATACTCTCGTGCCGCCAGTTTCAAGTATCAGGATTTTCTGAAGAGACCTTTGCTGTTGTTGCGTAAATAACTTAAAGAAGGATACGACCAATAAAGGTTGAAGTCGCCCCTCCTTAGATTTTATGGCCACCATCATGAATTGGATGATCGATATGGTACAGTCTTATCTCCACAAGTTGTGGACCTGTTACCATATATTCAACATAAAGTTGACCCCTTTGCGGATGGACATAAACCCGGATTAGCGTAAAAGGATTCCATGATGGGTATCGCGCGCGAGGCAGGGGATACTTACCCTTTCGAAGCACCTGATCCTACTACTGTTTTGTAAAAGAGTTCATGGAGCCCAAGCCTTTGTCATTTCCCTTTGTACTATGCATTTTTAATCTCCTGCATGGGTATTCTACACTGGACTAACAAATATTTGTCCAGCATACCCCAAATAAGAACGAAACCCAATCTGACATAGTTCAACATATGAACAATGTGAAATTCCCTTAAATCTAATTAAGGGTATTCACAAGCCCAGTTGTCAAGACTTGTTCGCCAAAATATGTCAATCAAATAATGTTGAACAGAAATGTGCTGCATCTGTTATAATTCTAAAGCATTAAAGCCAGCAGTGAGGTTCCAAGGAGCTTTTGGATTGTCATATCAGTTTTCAGTTTATCTGCTGCACCCTGTTTTAAAGTGAGTGTTTGTTCATTCCATACCCTTAAATATGTTTTGAATAGTTGTATTCAGACAGGCATACTGTTAATAGCCTTCCTGTTGTTGCATTTACATAATCAACGAAGCACTGTAACTCTGTAAGCTACGACGTGTTGTCTTAGTAATGACTTCTGAAAGACATGCTGTCACCTTTGATGATTTTATTGTATAATCAAACTACTTGTTAAAATGAGTTTTTGTTCATCGACCTGGATTTGAATGTTAACAGTGGAAAACGTAGCAATGCAATTAAGTTCTTAATAGCATGTACATTTTAAGATTGGTAGAAAACATCCAATATAATTCAAAAAGTTTCTTTCACGTCAAGGTACCTATTTTTGAACAGTCAGGATTACTACCATATATGGAATGAGGTTATGAAAGGTCAAAAGGACCTAAAACTCTTCATCTTTGCGTGGGGTAAAATCTGAGCAAGGGAATTAAAGATATTGAAAATTTCATGCCGAGGACGATACTGAATTGGGAAGCCTATAAATTTTATTTTATATTCAGATGTCAAGAAATGCGCAAATTTGGGGCTCGTTTTGCAGTTTTGACCTGGCTATAAAAAGGATATACTTTGCAGAAATCCAGACAGGGGAAATAACTCACAATTTCAAGAAAAGGTCTCACTTAACATTTTACATGGAATGGCTCCTGGACAACATGGTTTCATAGTTTAAACATGAGCAACTGGCCATCAATGACCACTCAATTCCAGCTGTTGCAATTGGGTCTTTAACCTGATGAGAGCGTGACATTCTCCCAACATGGAAACCGACTGTTTTACGTAACCTCCAAAAGACGTTGTTTGAGAATTTATACATCCCGCTAAACCAACGGGCGGTCCTTAAGGAGGAGTTCTACCCCTGGCGGAGTAGCTTATTTCTATACCTCGGCTACTCTCGGCTGTTGTGTTCCTGTTTAAGGTGATATATTATTCTAACAGTTTAATTTATGTTGTGTGGAGATATTTATAGTAAAATGTTTCTTGATGTAGGAAGTTTTTGTACTAATCTGTAAACAGGCCATGGAAAGTCACTTTTGATCAAAATATTCATATTATGAATTTTCATGACAGTTCATTAAGGCAGATTTTTTTAAAAGTCAACACTCATGTTTGATTTTAGAAATGGTGTTTATGATACATTACTGACAGAAATGTTTAAGTCATCAAAGAAACTAGATAAGAATTTATCATTCCCAATAATATAATATGCATGAATTAGGATTCCTTAAATTTTCTGTTCATTGGTTTAGGTAAATGTATAGGTGGTATTCAAAATATTGATTTTTTCATGCAGTTTAAACTAGAAGTCTTGACATATATTCAAGAAATACACTTTGCATTAATATCAAGAAATTTTTGAGTATCATGAACACAATTTTCTTCAAAATCAAATAAAATCTGGTTAAAACAGGAAATTGTTTATTTGTATTGTATCTTATTTATCATTTCCTGATATAAATGGGAAATGCGTTATTAAGAGATAAAATGGCTAATTATCTCCTTCAAATGTATCAATTATTTAACTGTTTCATTTATACGCTTAACATAAAGGCTGTGGTACACTTGAGGGTGACAGGTAAACTTGCATGTATTGAAGACTGAAACAAAACACATGGATAAACAACCCAAAAGCAGTTCAACTGCCAATGTTTGGGTTTATTTGGCCCATAGTTTCAGGCAAGTTGAATTTGATTGATTGATTGTTGTTGTTTTACGCCACGTCGGCAGTATTTGAGCCATATCGTGGTGAGAACCTGCGTATATCTAACAATAAACAAACAGTTAAGACCGACATCAAATAAAACAAATTATTATACCTCAGTAAACGAATTGTATTACAAAATTTTGTAGTCTAAAACTACTATTTACACTCCTTTTATATTATTTCGAATCAAAGTTTTTATGACTATTGACCGCTGTCGCGCTACGAACTATTCTGACCGACGATATCATAGGTTTTCGCGGAATTTTTACATGCTGCGTCTGCATTGGATTAAACTAATATGTGTTTCCTTCGGAACACCCGGACATTATCGATAACATAAGTTTAGTTCAGACGACAGTTAGGATTACAATGTCACGGTTTGCCTCCCTGTCAGACGTCGATTTAGACAAAATAATCATATGACTTTAAATATGTATTCAGTCCTCTTGACATTCCCAACAAACAAGGTACCACATATCTTCTTTTCCTGTATCAAATGAATTTGAAATAACGTTTTTCTTTTTATATGGAATATTTATTGGTAATACTGACTAGTTATTTTGATATTATTATTTAATTATTCAATAACTTATCTCTTTATTTAAAGTTTTTCGGTAAACATATCAACTGGTTATTCGGATTATAGCAAGTTTGTTGTCCCCTCGTATCAGACTATTGACCTCAGCGTTGCCTCGGTCAATAGTCAGCACCTCGGGGACAACAAACTTGCTATTATCCTCATACCCAGTCAGTAAGTACATGTATATAGTATCGTATAATTACATATAAAAACGTATGCTAAAAGAAAAGGTTGCTAAAGTGTAAAAACGACATTCATATCACAGTTCATAATCAATAATATGAGTAAATCTTTATTTCAGCAAAACATGCTTTTTTGCCAATTTAAATTAATTTCTTGATTAGTTTTGAAAGTCATCTGTTTTGGTTAGAAAAATTATGTGAATGAATAATTTTTTATCCATTTATAAATGAATAAACTTTATGTATTAACAGGGTCTATCTGGAGGAGAAATTGTGATCTATCCACCCAAGAACATATCAGAAGGCTACAAATCAGAAAAGAACATTATTGTTGGTAATGTTGTGTTGTATGGTGCCACAGCAGGTAAAGCCTTCTTCAGAGGACAAACAGCTGAGAGATTCTGTGTGAGAAATTCTGGTGTCAC
Organism: Geukensia granosissima; assembly: GCA_032357055.1. NCBI lineage: Eukaryota > Metazoa > Mollusca > Bivalvia > Mytilida > Mytilidae > Geukensia > Geukensia granosissima. The sequence goes on from JAULBM010339499.1 coordinate 8,179, forward strand.
CGCTGTTAGTGAGGTGAGATTATGTCAGTGCTGTTGTTAGACTGTATCATAAGTTTATCATAAAAGTGAGTGAAGAAATTTAATAACTGGCAGCAAGTTGTAACTGTTACAAAATTTGCTTTGGTAATTATACCCTGAAGTTAAGGAGGTGTATAGGAATCAATCTGTCTGACCAGACAAATTTCTACATCCTTTATCAGATCAACTTGAAATTTTGAATACCTGTTCACTTACATGTGTAAATATAACCACACAGCAGATTTATTTGTATGTCTTTATTAATCAGAGTTAAGCCTCATCAGTCTTAGAATTTTTGAAGCACATAACACCAAATAATTTTATTCTCAACTCTTCCTACTAGACCATTCAATCAACTGACTCAAAATTTGGTTTATGATTTGTTCATGATATGTAGATTTGCACTGATATAAAGATTTTCTATTTTAAAAAATTGTACCATCAACTTCTCTTTCACCTTTCAATCCAAAGACTTAAATTGGTCTTTGGTGTATTCATGATTTATATAAAAGTGCTCTATACCGATGGAGACTAGTATATTGTTATTTTGTAATGCCTGATGTATATATTGTTAGCTCTGCTCACAGTATTAATGCCATTTTTATAGGGAGTGTGCACTTTTTTTGTTTAAAATGAACAACTTCTATCAAAAAGTTTTGTTTTTTTATTGAAATATTTGCTAATGACAACCTTACGATTGCCCAGATTTAATCTCATTTCATTAAAGCATACATGGTACCAAGGAATGCACTTTAAAATGGATGGGTTCTCTGAAATAGCTTGTTCTTCTAGTCAACCATGTCTGTCCCTTAGTATAATATAATGTGTATGTTTATGTCAATGCAACTTCCAAAAATCACAATTTTTTATTTAAGTTACACTCTTTTATGTTTTTTTTAATAAAGATATACATAAGCAATTAAACATTTCAGAAATGTTGATGAATAAAAAATATTGTAACATCACAACATTTGATGAATAGTTGTATTAAGAGGGAAGAAATCTGATAATATTAGCTTTTAAAAATAATTGCAAATATATTTTACATCTGTTTATTAAGAAATGGTGAAATTTGACGCCCAGATTGGATAAAAAAGTATTAATGCTTTCAACTATTTCCTGAAGTGAATTTTTTTTTACTGGCATATAAAAGCTTTTGAGTACGACAGTAATATGTGCATATAAATGTTTCATACTTGAGTAATATTGACATTTTTTACAGGGTTGTGGGGACCATGGCTGTGAGTACATGACTGGTGGAAGAGTTGTCATTCTTGGTTTGACAGGACGTAATTTTGCTGCAGGAATGTCTGGTGGTATTGCTTATGTTTATGACACGTAAGTACAATTACTGTTCTTTATAATGTTATAACTTGTTTTTGGTCTTTCTGTCAAATATATCAATAAATCAACTTCACATAGTTGTACTTTGGAAGAACATAGTGCCGCATTCACACCTGATGCAAATTAATTCGCATTATCCAATGTGCTTCAAGCAAATGTTTAACATTCTAATGTTTTCAATGCTCATTGAATTCATGTATATTTACCTGTGAATGTGTTTGAGGTCATCAATTCATATTTAAATGTGCATTCAATTGGCATTATATGTCAGTGTTAATGAGGCATATTATTACAAGGAGTATGACAAATACAGTCATTATAAAACAGTTTTTTTGTGTTTTTTATTTTTATCCAGTAGTATTTTGTGTTTCATTTGGTATAAATTTTATACTTGAGAACAAGGTTATTCTTTTAAAATATAAAACAGTTCATGATGGTATATATGCTTTATTTTTTGTATTGTCATAGAATTTTAATTAAGACTTACAATTTTTTGGCCCCCAGCATACTTGATAAAAGTACTTTGTACACCAATGAATTTTGAATAAATTTTCCACATTACATTCCATATCATCCTTATACATGTATTTTATTATGGTTCACTTGCAATAATTTTTATAACTGTTGAACTTGTTCTTGTCCTGAATATACATGAAATATTTGCCGCTGGATATTAAGCAACCAACAATCAATCTAATAATATTATGGTAAAATCCACTGAGGTTTTTTATGCAATTTTTGTTTAAATATTTTTTCAAAATCACAAAAACCATTTATGCTGTAGTGGAACAGTCCCAAGAGATACATTATGTTATGGAATATAGGGACAATTTTGTGTAAAGAATCTATATATGGAGATCAATTAGTTTCTTAAGCGTATTTTCATGGTTTTTGTAGTACAAAAGTGTTCCCTGCTAAATGTAACATGGAGTCTGTAAGTTTGGAGAAGCTAGATCTTCCAGAGGATGTGACCTTTGTCAAGGAACTGATTGAAGAATTCAAGGTCAAAACTGGATCAGAGGTTGCTGGACGTGTATTGGACAACTGGAAACAGGAAAAACAACATTTTGTCAAGGTATGATATAGTTTTTGTTACACTCTGTTCTTTCATATTTAAATGATTTCATTGGAAAAGTAGAGGACTCAGTTCGAACAGATGTGTAAATGGAATAAAATGTTATTTTAAAAATATCACAAGGCAATTTGTTCAATATTATTATTACTGTTTCATTAGACCACACTATGTACATAGCGCAGGAACATTTAAATTGCCATTGAGATTAGGTTTTGAAAAATCTTTTCTAATACTGAAACATAGATTTTCATAAAATGTCTCCTGGGCAGTTTCATCATTTGTAGGTGACCTCTTTGAGTATCATTGTATGTTTTAGGGAATAACACATATGTAGTGTAAACATAAATTGGTACATATTCTTATGATTTCTCAAACTCAGTTTTCAGCATGACGTAAAATCATAGTTAAACAACAACTTTTTTAATGTTAAACCATGACAGCACTTTTTATACCATGAATTTATATTATAAATCTATCACACCATCGTGCAAGCACTTGTTTGGTTTAAGCGTGTTAACTTGTAAGTCTGTTGCTATAAATAGTATTCCTAGTTGATAAAAAAAAATATCATTAATAAAGAAATAGGCTTTTAGAAGATCAAAAGATTTTTAATTTTCAACACAGTTACATTTTCTTTATTTACCATGTAGGTGTTCCCACATGAGTACAAAAGAGTGTTGGATGAACAGGCTGCTGAAGAAGCCGTGGCTAAACAGAAACAAGAACAGGAGAATGGTCCACTGGTGAATGGTGAACTAGTTAATGGACAATCAAATGATGATGACAAGGAATATGACGAGGATATGATGAACAAAATAGAAGAAGAGGAAGATGAGGAAGAGAATAAGGTAGATGTGAATTTGTGAATAGTGTCATCCATTTCTGTAAACATGAGGTTTTTTGTAACACCCATTTCACTATTTTGAGAAAGAGCTGAATGATCTTTCAATCCTGGATATAATGAAATTTTTTGTATTTCTAATTGTCTGCCCACATTTAATTGACTTCAAAAGTAAATATTATGCAGTTGGTTTTTCTAGGTTTGTTTATATGTCATTTCTCACCACTTTCTAATGTCCTAGTTTAGGTGGAGGGTTAAGCATTCACAAACATGTTAAAACTTTCAAAAACACTTCATGTGCCTGTTCCAAGCCAGAAACTTGTAGTCTGATTGAAGTTGTTTTTTATGTTCAAGGGTTACTTTTTTTATATTGTTTACTTTTTTGGCTGATTATTATTATTTGAATATCCTCATATTTTATCTTTTGAGCCTTTTAATAGCTTGCCTCATGAATCTTGAATGAAAGATCTTGATCCCAAGTAAAGTGTTATGAATTAGTTTATCTCCATCATGAATATGTATTGATCATTTGTGTTTTAATTATAAAAATATTTGGATGTAAACTTTTTGCATGTGGCAGTGATTTCTCTTTTGTTGTACATTCTCATATTTCACATGGTTTGTTTGATTTTACCTTTTTAATGTAGCTATCTTTTGACCCTAATCATTTAGTCTTATTTTTTATCATGATTTATGTGAATGATTAAACAATAATTGATGCATCATTGGGAAGGAATACTGGCCATTAAATGATTGAGGTAACAGTAAAGAATTTATTAATTTTGCTAGGAGGAACCAGCACAGAAAGTATTAGACATAGAGGATTCTATCCCAGATGGTGAAAGGAACAAAAAGATTGTACAGAAATTAGACAAATTAAGGTATGTGTGTTTTTTTCATCACAGCAAATTAAGTAATACGAAGTGTCCAAATTTTATGAATTCAGAGGACAGTATTTAAAAGTAACAATAAGAAGAAAAAATTACTTATGCCAAACATTTATGTTCAGAAATTGGCATTGAGATTGAAGATTTTGATGCATTTAAGAATATAAAAATATTTGATAATATGCAGAAAAGTTAAAAAAAAAATAGATAACCATTATGATACAACTTTTTGTGTCGCCTGCTGCTAGAGCAGGGCGACATATAGGGATCACTTCTGTCGTCTTGCGTCCGTGTCGTCCGGTG